>JAVJIF010024724.1:0-66454 GCA_038442645.1 Agave tequilana | reverse complement strand
TTTTGTATACAGAGAATTATCTCTATATTAAGAATATATATTACTTTATTTATATACCTACTTAGTTCCTTTCTACTCAAGTTTCTTAATAGTGCAATACATACGTTTATGTTTTATGCACCAAAATGCATATTGGTGATATATTCTAAAATTCAACACGTTGACTTGGTATAAACATAACACATATAGTTTTTTGTTAAAATATATATTTTCCAAACAAAAAATTGTCCTCTCGAACTTACTCTTGAACTAAATCTGATCGAAAATCATATTAGATATAAAAAGAAATTTGTATCAGGTATGAAAAATGTCAATAATATTTCATGTAAAACTATTCTTCCTTGAACACATATGTGTGTGTGTGTGTACGTATATATATGTATGTATGTATGTATGTAGATGTATGTATGTATGTATATGTGTATGTATGTATGTATATGTATATAGTATATATATCTATATATTGTATGTGTATGTATGTATGTGTATGTATATAATCAAAAAATGTCTTTACAAAAATAATAATTTGATATGTTATTTGTCTACATTTACTTTAAAAATTGTATATGTGCTACTAATAACAGCTAAATCTGTATGGCATAAATATTAATGTTTATTTTTTTACATCTTATCAAATATCTTTCCTTATATATTTTTTTAACACCTGCATTTGCACGTGCCCAAAGACAAGTAATTTGATATATGGGAATTTATTTTGTTTAGCTTTTGGCATTTATTGTGCTCTCAATGAACATTATCTCTCCTCTTCTAGATTTTTCCTTGAGTCGAGCACGAGAATATGGAGGATGCCACCTGATCTTTTAGGATTAAAGTTAGCCCTCTCTTATTTATAGTTTTCTCGGTTAAAAAATTAGCACTGATCAAGAGCAGGTTGACAGCCAATCATAAAATTTTATCCTACATCAAAGAAATTTGACTTAAATTCATAAGTAAATCAGGAGATCAATATTTTCCTATGTTAGTTGATTTATCCAACCTGCAAAATGATGTATGTATGGCTTTAATGACAATGAAGTTGATGCACGGTCAGATGTGGCATTTTGTCAGTTATCTTGAAATAGACGCAATCTGACATGCAGTCAGCCTCCATGGGGACAGATTACTTTGTGTTTGTTCCACTATATATAAGTTGGATGGTGATGCCTTTAAGGTATATTGAAAAGGGCTTATAATTAACATGAAAGTTCTATGATATGCAAACAGAGAAGTCAACAAGCTAGGTCTGTACTAATGATACCATTGTTGGAAGAAGAAATTTATGTTGCAACTTAGATTGACAAGTAAACTAGAGGATATTACAACATGTTAATTTATCGGGCCACAAGGTGATGGATAAGTATGCTTCGACGATATCGAAGTTGAAGCAAGGCCACATGTGGCATTTTGTCATTTATCTTGAAATAGCCGCAACCTACCGGGCAGTTGGGCATTGCACTAGGATAAATTACTTTGTGTTTATTTGTTCCGTTGCGTACATGTAAGTGGAGTGGTGATGACTTAAGCCAATACATTTAAAAGAGTTTAGCATTATGTGAAAGTGTGTATGATATGCAACATACAAGATTAACAAGCTAAGTCAGTTCCAATGAAAACATTTTAGAGGAAAGCAATATAAGCTAAAAGCACACATAAGATAGTTTATCACCTATAACCATCAACTTCCATGAGTGTGAAGTTTAGCATAACACCCCCTGCAGTAATCAATTCTAACTATGGAGATTACATCCTCATAATTTTCAAGCACTCCCAAATTGTGCCAACTTACTAATGCAAATAATCAACTAATTTTCATGGTCTCCTTTATCAATTATCCTTTACATGATAGCTTAGGGGGCTTGTGATGTCCCATGAATGTCTTTAATTTATGGGTGGTTTAGACTTTAGACTTCAGACCTAATTCCTTGATGTAACGAAGAAAATACACTCATTTCACTAATTTGCAATGGTTCATTAATAGATAAAATGTTTAAGGTTTATGGATTTATAGACAAAAAGCACAATGTCTCATTTCACTGATATAGCGGCAAAGAAAGGTCCGCTACCAAGTATAGATCTAAACAAAGAAAGCATGATGTTCCATTTGACTAACATAAAGAGAAGAAAAGGTCCACTGCCAAGCACTGAGCTATAAATATAAAGTGTGAATCCTTGTACTTAAATTTGACCCAAACCCGGCTTGGTCTTAACACAACCAGCCCCAACCCCAGCTTTAGTGATTTTGGCCAACCATAAGGCTATTAGAAATTTAAAAAGAAAGATGAGAGAAAAATGGCAAGTTGTGAGTTTTTTTTTGCTTGTTTCTCAAATTCTTCCATCCCCATTCCCCAGTCAACCACAAATTTTTGTTAGGTTAGAACTCCCTAGTTTAGTCTTTAGAATTTTGTATAATGTAGGAAAATAATAATACTCGGTAGGGAGTGAGTATATTAGATGTTGGATTTGACGTCATTGGGGGCCTGAAGCGGGCCTCCTCCTGACCTTTAAGGCCAGGGTGAGCCTAGGGTAAGTCCGGCCTTGGGCAACAAATACTTCTCTCTTTTGTAATCTCCTGCTCATGTGCTGAGCCTTCTTCCTCTTGTATAATTATTTTTGTAAATACTTTGGAAATAAATAAAGTGTGCTTTGGTTTGGCTTGAGATCTCTCGGATTTGCTCTCTCTCCATTCCGCCCTTCCTGGTATCAGAGCCAGTGAATGGCTGAGTAAGATATTATATTCTGTGCTCTTCTCATGTTTAATTACTTTGCTAACTTGTTTTTAGTTTGATTAGGGTTAGATGCCGAAGTATTGCATGGTCTGGCTTCCACCTAGTGGAACGACATCTAAGTCGCGTAGGATCTGTTGCCGATGGACTGGCGTTTAGTCTCTGTAAATCGTTGACAGTCATTCTAGGTTTTACAGACTAAAGGTACATTAGTAATCTAAACTTAGTCTAAAATAAAGATAAGTTATCTTAGCAATTAGTTACATAGAAAAGAGTACAGAATAGTTCTACTCTCGAAGCCTTCAAATGGATCTAATAGGTTCTACTTCTCATAATTTAACTAAAGAAAAATCAGTTAAAAATTCTAATTTTAATAGAATATCTACCAACATAGAGGACCTTAATAAATGGTCTATTTCGAAGGTCCCAGTAAAAAAATCTATAATATAGGAATGTTTGATTTTAAATCTTCCGTGGCAATCAAGACCATGGAAAGATCAATCCAAGTAGACAATGACGAACAATCAATAAATTACTAAATGAAGAAGACTTACAATCCTTCATTGATAAATATAATTTTATCCATATTGGGTTGATCCAAATAGCCTTAAAACCTTTAACACTTCAAGGGTTAAATGCTTCACTACTAACCTCACTAAGAGATGCTAGATGCTTAGACTATGTTCAATCTCTAATGGGAGTAATGCAAACTAGCCTCTGTCACGGCCCAGTTTATTTTAAATGTTTATCCAAATTTAAGCCTATCGTTGACTGACCCAAATATATTAGAGGCAGCAACACTAAATCTAAAAACGTATGGCTATAATTTTATGCGTGGATCTAAAACAATTGCAGTAATATTTAGTATTCACTACAAAGTGCTGAATACTTTAGCACCTAAAGCTAAACAATAACTAAACCAGGAAAAACCATTCTGGTTGAAACCAATCTTTTATCCTCAAATATAGCAACAAATAGAATCCTAAAATGGGAAGAAATAAATTTTCCACAAAATTGTTTATTAACTTCCTCTATTCCTCCTAGACCTTTGTAGAAACAGACTTAGACCAAATAATTCAGTCTGAGGATGGAGAAGTTGAAGTTCGATTTAATCCAAAAATAATAACTAGAATCTCTAGTTCAAGAAATTCTAATTCTAACTTTGAAAATCAATCAATTAAAAGTGGTAATTATACGAGAAGAGATAAAGAATTAGAAGTACAAGGAATAAAAATATCTAATTCCTCAATAGCCCATCCAATTTACTAGAGGCCTAATCCGGGCTCTCCTACACAATCAGATATGGACTTTAATATTTAATGGAGTTTGACTTTTCACCAGGAAGCTTACCAAGAATATATCTAAATATGGAATACAATAAAGATATCCATTTCAAACAATGGTTTGAAAAAACTTTTCCTATAGAAAGAGATACTATTACAAAGATGAATATTATAACACTCTTGTTCCAATAGATAAATTAAGATTTTTTCTGAATGGTTCATAGAAACCTACATAAATAATGAATTTAATAAACTTAATGTTCTAGAAGAACATTATAAATCTTGGGCTACCACAATGGTAAGAGGATTAATGCATTATATCCCCCAGGCGAAACCATAAAACTACTACTACACTGCCTCAGATTACACTGAAGCAGCAGCCTTAATCAAAGTTTCACCTGAGCCCAAGAAGAAACATAAAAGAATTACAAAAGGTTATTAAGAAAATAATTATACAAATGTCTATGTCCAAGTTCTAGGTCAACAATTGACTAGAATAGAATCTGCCATAGAAATATTGATAAATAAATTAAATCAAGTTGCACAATTAGAAACTCCTTTATTAAAAAAGGAAGAAAGGACCATTATGTTCCTATAAAACCACCCCCAGAGGTTACTGGATTTAAACTTCATTCTCAAAATGATGAGATTACTTCTTTAATAGACCAATTAAAAAAGGCCAATTTAAATACTATTGAAGGGAATTCATCTGATCAAGAGACGGATGAAGAATTGGATGAACCTGAAGAATCAATATCAGATATATCCAATGAAGATAATTTAGACAACTTGAATTTAAACCATATTAATATTGAAGACTCTTTTAAAAATATGAAGCCTACTGAGATAAATAAATTGGATTTTAACCTCGAAGAAGAGCTGATAAATATTATTATAAAAGACCAACTCCAATGGATATTCTCTTCGAGGAATGATGATTTAATTCAAAATTCTTATCATGGCAATTCAATTTATGAAGGGAATATTGATGGTGTTTCTGAGAGTAATTCATGATCAATTACATCGAATGATGATGTATGCTACTGTCTGTAAGCAAAATAATATTTCTGACAGAGACATTAATGGATTACCAAATCTTTTTTGCTGAGAGAGTAAGGAAAACTCTCAGAGATAAAAACAATGGTACGATACCATATCATAATTATACTTATGAAAACCTAATCAATTCCTGTATCCAAGAAGGACTAGCTCTTTATAATGACTTGAAATTAAGACACCAATTAAAGGTCCAGCGGATCTCAGAAAGAAAGCATTAGGAGAATTCTGTAACCAATTTGCTATAGATGGGCCTAAACCCCCAAAATATATGAAGAAAAGAAATAATGACTTTAAAAAACCTACTCATAGCAATAAAAAATATAAAGCTTATAATAAAAGAAGAAATAAAGAACAAAGAGAACTATTTCACAGAAAAGAAAGCGAAGACTAAACAAAAGAACATAAAATGTTATAAATGTGGTAAATTAGGCCACTATGCTAATAAATGTTATACTAAAAAGAATTGAAGAAATTGAAGGCGAAGGTCTTAAAAGAACCTTATTAAAAATAATGATAAATTCTACTTCAGAAGAAGAACAATCTTCTTCCTCAGAAGACTCTGAAGAAGAAGAAGAATATCAAAAATGTGATGGTCAATGTTGTACCCTGACCAATTAAACTATTACAAGTCTATCGTAGAAATGAATGGACTTTATGTCTTAACTACTACTGATGAAAAGAAAAATCTTCTTGACTATGTAATGAATAATGAAATAACAACAATAAAAAAAATAATAGAACTAATAATTACTACAAAAGAAAAAGAAAAATTACCCAGAATAGACAATATCTATAGACTCTCTGAAGTTCTTGAAAGATATAGGAATAAAGAAAGAAACCAATAACTATTCAAGAACTACATCAAGAAATCAATACATTAAAAATAGAAATAAAAACTTTAAGAAAGAGAATGAATCCCTAGGCTTCAGACTAACGAAATTAGAACAAGATAAAGAAGGCCTAGAAGAAAAAACTAATTCAAAATCTTGAAATAATGAAGAATCCTCAAACCAAGTAAATCATTTCTACAAACAATGGACTTGATAATAACCAAAAATGGTATAAAGATCAATTACTCATCAATAATGAATTTTACATCCAAGACTTAATAGCACTTGTTGATAGCGGTGCTGATCTTAATTGTATAAAGGAAGGATTAATACCATTAAAATATTGCGAACACACTACACAAACTTTAAGTGCTACTAATAATAAAGCACTTACTACACCATATAAAGTTACTGATGTAAATATTGTAAAGATAAAATTTGTATCCCTCTACACTTTTTAATAGTAAAGGAAATATCACAGCACGTAATACTAGGCTCTCCTTTTTTAGGAAAGCTAATGCCAATTAAACAAATTAATGAAAATGGTATAGTTACCAGTTATAAAGGTCAAAATGTAACCTTTGAATTTATAACTAATCCGATAGTCAAACTTCTTAATGAAGTCAAAGAAATCTATTTAAAGGAGAATCAAATCAAATTCCTTAAAGAAGATATTGTTAAAACAAATATAACTAGACAATTGCAATCTAGCCAACTTCAAATAAAAATTAAACAGGTAGAAAAACTTTTAAATCACAAACCTGTAGTAATCTACCTAATGCTTTTTGAGAAAGAAAACAACATATTGTTTCTTTACCCTATGAAGGATCCTTTAATGAAAGGAATATTCCCACTAAGGCAAGATCTTGCAATGAATAAGAATACTTAGAACTTTGTAAAAAGAAGATTAATGATCTCTTAAATAAAAACCTAATTAGAAATCTTATTCTCCTTGGAGCTGCACAGCCTTTTATGTTAATAATGCAGCTGAGAAAGAACGAGGAGTCCCTAGACTAGTAATAAATTATAAACCACTTCATAAGGTGTTAAAATGAATTAGATATCCATCCCCAATAAAAGAGACTTATTGAACCGAATAGTAAATGCCAAAATATTTTCTAAATTTGATTTAAAATCTAGCTATTGGCAAATTCAAATAAATGAGCAAGATAAATATAAAACTGCTTTCACTGTCCCATTTGGCCATTACGAATAGAATGTAATGCCCTTTGGATTAAAAAATGCTCCATCAGAATTTCAAAATATAATGAATGATATATTCATGAATCATACTAACTTCATATTATCCTATATTGATGATATTCTGGTATATTCTAATACTCTAGACGAGTACTTTAACATCTAAATATATTTAAATACCTCATTATAAAGAATGATTGGTCATATCGCCCCTAAAATGAAACTATTTCAACAAGAAATAAGATTTTTAGGACATAATATTGTCAATGGAACCATAATCCCAATAAACAGAAGCATTGAATTCGCTTCTAAATTTCCAGATGAAATAACTGATACAAAACAACTACAAAGATTTTTAGGCGCATTAAATTATGTAGCAGACTACTATAAAGATCTAGCTAAAGATACAAATTTTGTATGATAGACTAAGAAAAAATGCTAAACCTTGGTCTACAGAACATACTGACTCAGTAAAACGAATAAAACAAAAGGTAAAAAATCTTCCTTGTCTACCTTGCAAACCCTGACTGGTTTAAGATAGTAGAGACTGATGCTAGTAATATTGGATTTGGAGGATTCTTAAACAATTAAATCCAAATAAAAAATTTGAGGAACTAGTTAGATTCATTCGGGTAAATGGAATCCAACTCAATATAATTATTCAACAATTAAGAAAGAACTTCTTGCCATAATAAAATGTATACATAATTTTCAAGATGATCTGCTTAATAAAAAATTCTTATTAAGAATTGACTGCAGTTCTGCTAAATCTATTATAGAAAAGGATTAAAAAATTTAGCTTCAAAAAATCTTTGCTAAATGCAAGCTGAATTGTCTATTTTTGATTTTGATATTGAATATAAAGGGCAGAGACAATTCTCTACCTGATTATTTAACCTGTGAATTTTTACAGTCTAATGCAGGACTCTAGTGCAGGTAGAGGCCGAGGGCGAGAAAAGGCATAACTCCCTGGCTTGTCCCATCCAAGCATAATACGGGGAGGCCTTTAATAGCACCTAATTCTCCTAAATCCCCCTCTAATTTATCAGGCAATATTCCTGATAGGGAAGAATCTTCCCACCAATTTCAAATTAATTCTCCTAATAATCTTCATCAGGCAATACTCCTGATAGGGAAGAATCTTCCCACCAATTACAAATAAATACAGCTTCAACTTACAAAGATATTCTTGAAGTTAAAGAAATATTCTACCAGAATAATTTCGAATTGATCTCAAATTTTGAAAAGAATACTATTCTTAATCCCTTCCAAGTACCTTGCAGGAATATCATGTCTCACAACTGGAGAAAAAAGAGCAATAGCTCTAACGGGAGTAATACTCCTCTTACTATTTCACAAAGACTAATCTTTTTCCTTCAAGACCGTGAAAAACTTGCCCAAGATATAGTAGAAAATCTTCCTTCCGAACTCTACTATAAAATAGTGCAAACACCCAGCACTGCTGAAACCCAATTACTCCACAAAATAAATCAGCTTTGTCACACATTCCCTGAAGGATCCTATCGAGTTATAAATCCCGAAATTTCCAGTCTAAGACTCCTATTAAACCCAAATACTCCTCAATCGCAAAAAAATTGGGCCATAGAAAATGGTCTTTGTTATGGACTAGTGTCTCACTCCTATCGAGACCGAATCTATTTGTTTCCTACCTTAACCACTGCTTCTTTAAAACTTTGAGGCCTTTGTTCAGACAGACTATATTTTAGATTTCTCTCAACTCCACCTACCTGGGTCAATGAAGAATATGAACCAGCCTAACATATAGTCTTCATCACCGAATACTATGGCTGGTGGGATCTCAACCAACTCAATTCCTTTCCACACTCGGCGCCACATTCTATAAAGAAGGACATCACCCAGTGCCACCTGAAATTTTCAGAATGAATTTGGAAATAGATGAAATCTTTATCCAGTTACAGATGCAGAATACTATGGAAGTTTTTCCTGAAGGCTTTCATATTTTTCATCACTCTCCAAATTGAATTTTTTCCACTAATGTCCAAGGCATTTTGAAACTACTAGTGCCAAAATTCTCTGGAGAATTCATCCATGAACCCCGCTGGCTGACAGTTCCATGGCAATGATAGTACCTATCCAGCTGACAGATAAGAAGGAATCCAGCCACGTCATCCACCACTTTGTCACCAGATCGCAACGAATCTCACCCAAATCCAGCCACGTCATCCACCAATCTACCACCAGATCAAAGAGAATATCTTTACACTTGAAGACAAAACTGATTGAGCCTCGGGGAGCCGTCAGTTTATGTCATTTGTTTCACTTTATTAAAGTGAAAAGAATAAAGAAGATGATAAGAAATAAAGTTGAAGAATATCATCATGAATCTTCCACTTTCAATAAAGCAAAGAGTAAAGCAAGGGAATATTATCATGCTCTTCTACTTTCAACATCATGCTCTTCCACTTACAACAAATGCTCTCCTACTTTCAACAATGAAATCATGACCCAGAAGAATTAAAGCTCACTCATGCCTATATAAGGAAGGAAGCTCAAAGGGGATGATAATTGGAAAAAACACTATCCACTTCTCTATTTTGTAATCTCATGCTCATGTGCTGAGCCTTCTTCCTCTTGTATAATTACTTTGTAAATTACTTTGGATCATTGTATCACATCAGAACAAAAATTAGAAATATTTAATGCCATTAAAATTGAAAATAATGCAACAACTCAAGATGCAGTCTATACCTTAATGATGACAATATTGGAACGGGGAGAGAGCAAATCCGAGAGATCTCAAGCCAAACCAAAGCACACTTTATTTATTTCCAAAGTAATTTACAAAAGTAATTATACAAGAGGAAGAAGGCTCAGCACATGAGCAGGAGATTACAAAAGAGAGAAATGGAGAGTGTTTTTTCCAATGATCATCCCCTTTGAGCTTCCTTCCTTATATAGGCATGAGTGAGCCTTAATTCTTCTGGGCCATGATTTCATTGTTGAATGAAAGTATGAGAGCATTTGTTACAAGTGGAAGAGCATGGTGTTGAAAGTGGAAGAACATGATAATATTCCCTTGCTTTATCCTTTGCTTTATTGAAAGTGGAAGATTCATGATGATATTCTTCAACTTTATTTCTTATCATCATCTTTTTTCTTTTCACTTTAGTAAAGTGAAACAAATGGCATAAACTGACGGCTCCCCGAGGCTCAATCAGTTTTGTCTTCAATGGAGGTGAGATTCGTTGCGATCTGGTGATAGATTAGTGGATGACGTGGCTGGATTGTCTTCAAGTGTAAAGATATTCTCTTTGATCTGGTGGTAGATTGGTGGATGACGTGCTAGTCCAATCTTCGGTGGGGCAAGGATGAGCTTTCTTTGAGGTTGGGTCCTGGGGGGGCGGATCCAGTATCAGCCGTATTTGCAACCCTATTTAAAACATCATTGTAGCCTTTTGACAGACCTTTCTTATACCCGTAACATTCAAGATTTTTGGAACATCAATTTAGGTGGAGCAATAAAGAAAACTATTGAAAAAAGTTGCCCAACTTTATAATGCTTAGATAAACATCACAGTCTTGATGTATCGAAGACTCAAAGGTTCTCATCTAATTTGCCCAAGGCCAAAGTCATCTTAGAGGATCGTGAGCTCATTAGAATGAACAAAAACAGCTATAAGGACACATATGCACTTATGGGCCAAGTCATAAAAGATGAGAAGCTATGCGAGGGTTTGATAGTTTACATACAAAAGTTGCAAGGTGCAAAGGATTGCAAGGATGAAGGATCCAAAGAGCTAAACCATAACGACGTGCAAGCTTGAATGTGAGGTTCCATCTTGATTGGACGATTTTAGATGGATCCTCCTTAATGTCCATAGATTCCATCTTTAGTATGAAGTGCCGTAAGGTTGAACCAAGTTCATGATTAAACACTAAATTGATTCAAGTCGTGACTTTTAGGCGTTATGTTTTACATTTAGGTGAGCATACCTCTACCTCTCCCTTTTATATAAATATATATATAGTTTTTCAAGCAGGTGCCAAAATTGCACATGAAATTAAAATGAAATTGTATGTAAACATTGGACTTCCCAGACAACTTTGAATTGTGAAAACTTACACACTAAAAAGAAGATGACGGCATGTCCTCAGTAAATTTCCTCTTTGATCCTTTTCTCAATTCCCAATTTCCAATTCACTATCTTCATTAAACCCTTTTGCACGTAGTGCAAGAGTGACATCCAGCGCATAGCCTCCCATTACAACAGTAAAGATAGAGTGAGGGAGAAGGGAAACTCTCCTAAATGTCTCAAAAGCACACACGCACATACATTTCTGTATGTATGTATATGTATATGGATATATACCTATATGTGTATTATGTCTTATCTCTACTGCTATAAATGCCACAACCTTTGTGGTTGGCTGATTTATATGGAAAAATCAAGATTTTAGTTAATAAAAGAAAAAACAAAAAAGATTGCACTAGAATCCCGAATGTTCCTTTTTAACTTCTCTTTTTTTTTTTCATTTTGAATGGAGTTCAAGGCATGCAGTGCAGAAGCTCACATGGCCTCAAGAAAGGCCCATCAAGTGAGGAGAAATAGCTGGGGCAACTGTGGGTCCCAATTTACTCAATATATATTTTTTATTTTTCTCCCCTCAGCCGCACATCAAAAGCGGAGGGTGTTGGGTACAGTAATAATTTTCCGGTACCCAAAATATGTATACATTTAATATTGGATACAAAGTCATCTTAGAGAATCTCTAGCTCATTAGAATGAACAAAAACAGCTATAATGCCACATATGCACTTATGGCCCAAGTCATAAAAGATGAGAAGCTATGCGAGGGTTTGATAGTTTACATACAAAAGTTGCAAGGTGCAAAGGATTGCAAGGATGAAGGACCCAAAGAGCTAAACCATAAGGACGTGCAAGCTTGAATGTGAGGTGCCATCTTGATTGGATGATTTTAGATGGATCCTCCTTAATGTCTCTAGATTCCATCTTTAGTATGAAGTGTCGTAAGGTTGAACAAAGTTCATGATTAAACACTAAATTGTTTCAAGTCGTGACTTTTATGCGTTATGTTTTACATTTAGGTGAGCATATCTCTCCCTCTCCCTTTTATATAAATATATATAGTTTTTCAAGCAGGTGCAAAAATTGCACGTGAAATTAAAATGAAAATGTATGTAAACATTGGATTTCCAAGACAACTTTGAATTGTGAACAACAGTACACACTAAAAAGAAGATGACGACATGTCCTCATTAAATTCCTCTTTGGTCTTTTTCTCAATTCCCAATTTCCAATTCACTATCTTCATTAAACCCTTTTGCACGTAGTGTAAGAGTGACATCCAGCACATAGCCTCCCATTACAATAGTAAAGATAGAGTGAAGGAGAGGGAAACTCTCCTAAATGTCTCAAAGACACGCACATACATGTCTGTATGTATGTTTATGCATATGGATATATACCTATATGTGTATCTATGTCTACCTTTACCGCTATAATGCCACAACCTTTGTGGCTGGCTGATGTATATGGAAAATTCCAGAATTTTAATTAATAAAAGAAAAAAAAAAAGATTGCACTAGAATCCCAATGTTCTTTTTTAACTTTCCTTTTCTTTTTTTTTCATTTTGAATGGATTTCAAGGGATGCAGTGCAGAAGCTCGCATGGCCTCAAGGAAGCACCATCAAGTGACGAGAAATAGTTGGGCCAACTGTGGGTCCCAATCTACTGAATATATTTTTTTTTATTTTTCTCCCATCAGCCCCACATCAAAAGCGGAGAGTGCTGGGTACAGTAATAATTTTCCGGTACCCAAAATATGTATACATTTAATATTGGATACAGAAATTTTATTTATATACCCAAACTTTGTCTTAACTTATTTACATACCCTCACATACTTGGATACAGAAATTTTATTTATATACCCAAACTTTATATTAACTTATTTACATACCCCACATACTTCAACTCAACTTTCTGAACACTCAAATACTTATTTTGTACATTTTATGCTACATGTTTTTGATATATTGTAAAACTCAACACAAGTTGGTGTAAATATAACACACATAGTTTTATGTAAAATATATATTTTCTAAATAAAAATTGTGTTGTTTCTAGTGAACTCTTGAACTAAATATGATAAGAATACTTGATAACGAAAAAGAAAAATCATACTTAGGTTTGAAAAATACCAATTTCATTTAAATTATTCTTCAAAAAGATAATGTAAAATTACAAGATGTCTTTAAAAAATTAGTAAAATGTTATATGTCTAAATTTTCTTGAAGTTTTATATATGTGCTATTTATAAAACTAAATTTGTTCGATATAAATAGTCATATTTATCATTTTACATCTTATCAAACAATTTGTTCCACACTTTCTATTTTATGAAGACATGCATTTGCACATGCCAAAGACTAGTATGTATATATGGGAGATCTTTCTATGATGAATAGTTCTCAAATTAAAAATTGAGAATTCCACCATCCTCTGGATGATCCACAATACATCCAAAATAGTCTAAGAATGAGATATCTAGAGATTTCAAAACTTTTTCCCCCATGCATCAAAGATATCACTTTTTCTGTGCATAAAATAATGTGTTACTTGCAAACAATTGATGTTTATGGCAAACTTAACTTTCACATGGTGTTTTGCTTTTGTCTACAAATAGGACCACAGGATATAACTATTTGCACATGCACATGAAATAACAAAAAAATGGTATCACATAAATTTAAGTTTATTTGATCAATAATAGAAATTAGATAAAGCCCACATAAATGCATACATGAAAAGATCATGCTTCGTTTTGTACCATAGAAAACCATAATTTCTTCAATTAATGGAGCTACTGCAAGATAAGTATCATCAATTCTCCAAAATGTGATGACAAGTTTAGAGTAACTCACAGAAATTACAAGGTCATGCTCTCTGTCACCCTTATCAAGTGTTCGGTTCAATGCTTGGATGCTATCGTAGCTATGGATAAGCGGCAGCTCTTTCAAATCTACCACATGAAAGTAAAAAGGGGGATATGTAGGAAATATAACAAGTCATTTCGACAATGTTAATAACCAGAATGTGTACTAGAACTGAAGATATTGTCAATTTAATGATATACATAACAAATAATGTTTACCATGTAAGTAAGAAATTCATGTAGTTAATAGGAGAATAAGATTACCCACTAATGTGATAATGCAAACTTGATAGCTAGAAGAAATTCATTAAGTTTTGTTTTTGTGTGTGCGTGCGCGGGCGTGCATGCAATCCCTAAACAGAAAAGATTTTCTTCTTGGACATGGTTTCCATCAGTTATTACTTATCTTGGTACATATGCTTGCAACCAAAATTGCATGGTTTCAAATATCGGCCACTTCCGATATATGTTGGCAATATCGTATCGGGTTTTGGGATACCCAATACAATATTAACCCTCTAATATCAGCCGACGTCGGGGCCGATATTGATGATATTGATAAAAAAACCATTGGCCGATATCAATACCAAGATTTTAAAACATGCTAAGTTGTATATAATTACTCATAATGGAGAACCCATAAACTAAGCATTTACCTCGCAAAAGGCTTTGGGCAGCTCTTTGCATCTCTTTCGATGGTTCCACCAAATAACCTGCTGCAAGGAGCGCGGCCAGACATCTCTCATTGCCCTTTGAGACATTTAACATATAAGAATCACAAAAGTCAAACTGCCCATCAAAACAAAGTTTCTTGAACTTAGTCCCAGTACAATTCTTACCAGAGTGCCGAACCAGGCCCCGCACCAAAATCCAAAACCCTCGAGGGATTGAAACCAGGAAGCCTCCGCCGAACCTAAACCACCAGAGTCATCATCAAAAATTCCTAAAGGGAAAACAAAAGGAACCAAAATAGCAAACTTAGAGAGAAATGGACCTCTTTTAGGACTCGATAGCAAGCAGAGTAAACAGCGGGCATGCGCGAAGCAACATAAGCTATAGTTTCATCTTCCCTGTACCTGAGGCCGATGTCGCCGTAGGCGGAGCGAATCTTCCACCGGCCCGACCGTCGATCGATGGATTTGAGCGGGTCCTCGACGAGCTCTCGGGATACAGTCGAGGACAGCTGGAGGTTGACTTCCTTTATGCGGCTGAAAGATTCCGACAAGAGCAGGACCTTTCGGTTCATGTGAGTCTTCTCTCGTTCTGATAAAAAAATTGGAGAAAATGGGCCAAAGTTTCAAGAAATGAGAGAATTTTAAAAGAAAAGGAGAGAAGAGAGAGATTAACGACCTCGGAGGAACTTTTTGATGGCGCGGCGAAGGGGGAGGGGGATGAGGTGGATGCCCTCCGATTGCTTGGCGGCGGACCGTAGCGTTTCAGACGTGAATGCTGCTTTTGAAGAAGAAACAGAGGCGGCGGCGGCGGCAACAAGCGCCATGGTCTGATGATGAAGATGATGAATGTGTTCGTCAATTTCGTCGTCGGCGTCTTCTCTCGTCTCCTCCTCTAATTTAGGTTTTCGAGGTTTAGGGTTTTGAGATGGGCGGCAAATGCTGAGAATGGCTGTTTTGGGCCATCCAAAATCAAATGGAGTTTAAACTTTCGGCCCAAGGAAAGATGGTCTTGGCACCTGAACTTGGGCTGAGGCTGCTCTGAGCCTGACTCAGTTGGGCCCATTTGATTTGTAATCAACTGTTTATTAGGCTTGAGCTTTATTTTATTTGCTTCAAACTAGAGATGAGTATCGGCGGATTCGGTTCAATTTTTATGGATTTTGACAAAATCGAATCAAATCGAACATGATATAGTACCAACTCGGTTCAGTTCGATTTGATTCGGCTAATTCGGTTAGCCTTTTTAAATAACTCGTGATCCTTTTGAAACACAGAAAGAAAAGTAAGATAGAAAAGCACAAAAGATCTGCAAAGTTCATTTTGAAATTTGAAAGCAATACAATTCAAATTTTGACGCAGATTTTAGTTTTAAAGTGTGCCCAAATGTTGAATTACCCAAAAATTTGTTTTTCATCTTAGGGTACTAATCACCAGAAACTCCAGAAATTATGGATGAAAGTTGGTTGACCAAATTCAGTAATCCTGAAATTTTGGGTGCTAAAAATAGTACTTAAAATAATAACTAGTAAGCAATTAAATAGTAAAACATTAAAGAATATTACTTTTCTTGACATAAAATCAGTGGTATTATTAAAACTAAGATCAATAACCAATTGGCATAAAACTAAAAAAAAGGGATCTTTTTAATATAACAAGCCCTAGATAAAAGAAAAAGAAAATGAAAATAATCCATATCTATTCTCCTATTGCTACTAATTTTAAATAGAACAAACTAGGTTTATGGACTAATCACCCGTTGAGATAGTAAGTTTCCCAGTTTGAAACCAAATCTGAGGCACTGAGACTGTAGTTCATGCAAATGCTCAGACCTAATTAGGGGGGGAGAGAAAAATCAGAAAAGGCCTTAAAATATTCATAATTTCAGTGGCGAAAGCGAGAGAGGTTACATTTCTGGTCGGGGTGATATAATCTGGTCGGTTCGGTTTGGTTTCAGGTTTTTGAACCAAAACCTGAAACCTGACCGAATTGAAGCGGTTTGGTTCGTGTCGGGTTCAATTTTCGGGTATCGGTCATTATTTTGATTTCACGCGAACTCTGCTCACCCCTACTTCAAACAAAGAAAAAAGAAAAAGGAAAGAAGTAATGCGTGTATGCTGCATGCAAACTACATTGTTTCAAAGGTTATTTAGATAAATTTTAGTTTTAAGAAATTTACATCTAAATCTTTGATATAATAAATTTACTCCAAATTTTTTAGATCTTGATAACTTACCCCTCCAGCTAGATTTTGAATGAAAAAAGAGTGGTTTACCCGTTATTCTCTTCTCTTTTCTTTTCTTCTTCATTATTTCTGTATGATCTAACTCAAATTCTATCAAAATCAAAATTCTTTTCTTCTCTTCTTCTTCATTTTTCTTCTCTTGCTCTCCCCCTTAAACGTAGATCCTTCTAAATTTTCTATCAAATCTCATTCTAAATATTTCTTGAAAATTTTCTTGATTTCTTAAGGAGCTTATATGAAAGTATGATATGATGTGACTTTTTGTTGATAAATGAGTAAAATAAAAATGTGTTTGATTTGAAAGAGAGAGAAAAAGGAGTCGAGAAGAAGGGAAAATATGTAAGAATAAGAGATGAATAAGTAGGCTTATGTAACGTTTGGATTATTTTTAGTCATGCATTATACCCCAATTTTCGATTTGATTCTTGATAATAATAATTAGTGCGGTAATTTTGTGATTTTAATTTAACATAAATTCTGGAAAAGTTATTTAATAATTCAAGAATTATAATTGTATGTGTATATACATGTATACTCATGCATTTTGAATATTTTTTGCCCATCCATCAAGTAGGCGCAAAATGGACGGCCGAAAATAGCATATTGCTTAGATCTACATCTTTACACATACAAATTATCGATCAGACTATTTCATCATGATCTAAACACTTAAAAACCCTCACACATCATTTTTTTTTTAAATTTCAAATATTCTACACCATTAAACTAACCAATCACTATTTCGACCTCCATTTTGTGGCCACTTGATGGATGGACAAAAAATATTCAAAATAAATAATTTTTTATTTTTATTTACTTGAAATAATATTGATCAACTTCAATGGAGTGGATCTTGTACTCGGATGTCATAGGATTGTATTTGAGTAAGAAGGATTCGTCCTCAAATCCTTCCAGATTGTCTCAAGTCCTCTCTCTCTCTCTCTCTCTCTCTCTCCTCTCTCTCTCTCTCTATATATATATATATATAGTTGTATGTACATGTGTGTATACAAGTATTATATTATACTAAATAATATAATAATTGATTGAGGTGAAACCTGCACAGAAAATATAGTTTAGAAATGAAGAATAGAGAGTGCTAGGTTCTCAATTCTACCGTTATAGTAAGTGGTTATATGGGTCGTAATCCACAAGGAAAGACTGCGTTAGAAACTTTTAATAAGTTTCTTTCAAGTTATTAAAATTGGTTAAAAGTTCTTTATTCTTTAAAAGAAAAAAGGAAAAACTATGTTAGGTTGAAGAAAGTGGTAGATAAGAGAAGATGGTGATTGTGAAAAATGAAAAACTACATTAAAAAAATAGCAAAAAGAGTAAAAAAACAGAGAGTTAGAGATCGGAAGTGATCTAAATAAATGAACTGAAAGAAAAAAGAAACCAAAAAATAATTACTTACCTCTTTTGGTTGATGACTTACCTTGAATCGTCAGCACGTTTACCTTGATTCGGAGGTGATCAGCGCATAACTCATAAGACTGAACTCAATCCTCCATACACATTACATCATCAAGAACTTCGATTAGCAAGCATGAAATGATATGGACTTTAAGGAGGAATCTATCATCATGAGCTATCGGTGACACTCGCAAAGGCAAGGTAATACCGATGCTATTCGACTCACGTGGATTATCATCAAATCAAAAAAGAAGAAAAGTAGAAGAAGAAGAACATAAACATAAATAAAATGTAACTTTAGATTCAATAAAGTAAAAATGAGAGAAAAAAGAACACTTGCACCAGTGTCACTTTCAGTCCAAGCTTCACTCTCATCTCTCATTAAACTCTTCTCTCCTCTAAGTTACATAAATAAATTTGAAAATTAAATTAAAAGAAAAACAAAAATCTAAACTAAAGTAAAGTAAAACCTAGCCTAAGCTCTCTCTATTGGAGTTGTGTCCTTTTGCCATCAGAAATGCAGCTATTTATAGCCAAAACTGGATAAGGGAGAGCGTACAAAAATGGGGGCAAAATTTCTTGCCCAACAGAAAAGATCTTCTAATAAGATTAGAGATAAGGTTGGAGATAAATTTTTATTTTATCCCTTGATTTTCAGTTAGATTGCGTCTTATCTCTCTGAATCTTCTGAATATATATCACAATCCTTTAGATATCCCTTTATATATTGATAGAGTTGCCTTTGGACTTCTACTTTTGGCTCTATCTCCTTGATTCTTCAAGCTAACCAAATTGATTCTTCTAAATCTGATTTTAACTGTATTTATTTGGTTTTATCTTCAGTTAATTAAATAGATCCAATTAATTCAGAATTTAACTGTCTTTTATTTGGTATGATCTTCTTTCCCTTCATCCTGCAAAATAAGACACTAAAACAAGAAATTAGTAGGATTTATTACAAGATAGATATATGAATGTAATAATAGATATACAATAAATGTGTACAATCAATAATCTTAAGTATAATTAGTGGAGGGTGGGGTGGTAATTAGAAGGATGTGGGGAATCGGGGATTTCATGAGATAATTCTCATGATAATTATAAAGAGAAAGAAGAGAGAGAAATGCACTCATTTCTCACCAATTTTTTCTCTCTCATACCCTTTTTCTTCCTCTCATCCTTGCACTCTCTCTCTTTCTCACACAGTCTTTCTCCCTCTCTTGTGACAGCCTCTATCACCTTTTGTTTGTCGGCAGCGGCCAAGAGGTGGCATCCTCTTTCTCATCTTACCCTCTTGCTCTTTCTCTCTCTCTCTCACACGCTCTCTCCATCTCATGCTCTTTCTCTCTCTTTTTTGCGGTCAGCGGCGGCCAGGTGATGCAGCACAACCCTTCGGCTTTCAAGAGTTATAACATTTTGGCTTTCGAGATTTACAACCTTTCGGCTCCCAAAATTTATGACCCTTTTACTCTTCTTTCAAGAGTTATAACCTTTCAACTTCCAAAAGTTATGGTCCTTTTACTCTTCTTTCAAGAGTCTTGACCTTTGATCTTTTATTTTTTTTCTATTTAAAGTGAACCCTACCCCAGTTGTAAGATAGAGTTGAATGAAATTTGATTTAGAAGGAGTCCTTCAATTTTCTTTGTCAATTGTCTCGATATTTTGTTAATCAATGAGCAATTGATACCTATATTTCTACCATTTATAAGTGAATCAATAGGTTTATAGAAGTCTTAATTTTTGAAATTTGTGAGAAAATCAATGGATTTTAATAGTTATCTTTTTTCTCTTTTTTCTGATCTTCCACCTGCATCAGTTTGGTATTAGGCCAGTGAATGGCATGACTGAAAAATACATAGAGGGGGGTGTACTAGCTAATCTAATACAAATGATACGGAATTAAAAACTATTTATGCAAACTAAAGCTATTAAGCTAACACACAAGGTATAACCAAAGAGGTAGTCGAATTTCCGGTGAAGGACTCTAAACTAGAGCCTGTTTGTTTCGTTGCAAAACGTCGCAAGTCGTAAGTCATAAAATGAGAATGGAAAAAGTGAACTGTAGCAGAGAAAATATATTGTATTTTACGGTATTTGGTTGATAAAGTGAAGTGTAAATGGAAAAGTATATTGTGTTTTAACGGTGTTTGGTTGATAAAGTGAAAGTGTAAATGGTAAAGCATATTGTGTTTTACGGTGTTTGGTTGGTAATGTAAAAGTGTAAGTGGAAAAGTTGACCACAAAACTAACTGTAGCAGTGATTTAAATCTACTATTGTAAATTAAATTGTATTAATAAATTTTTGAGAAAATTAATAATCTTAATATTTTATTTATAAGAATAATATTAATAAAATATTAGTATAAATAGTAAAATATTACTAAAATATTAATTAAATAAATAATATAAAATTTTAAGAAAATCTAAAGAAAATTAATAAAATTTTAAGAATACTAATAAGATATAAATATTAAAAAATGTTACAACAATAATAAAATATAGTTATAATATTATAATATTAAAAATACTTGAAATTATTATAATATAAATTTTATTATAATATTATTTTAATATTATAGAAATATAAAATTAATAAAGTAAAATATAATTACAATTTAATAATAAATTATCATTATAGTATTATTATACTGAATTATCATTACAATATTAACATAATAAAATATTAATATAATAATAAAATATATTATGATATTAATAAAGTAATTTTTATATTAAAAAATAAATAATTAAATATATAGTAATTTTATATTAAAGTATAATACTGTTATATTAATAAAATATTAATTCTAAATAAAATAATAAAAAATGGAATAAGTATTAATAAAATATTAAATTAAAATAATAAATTATTAAATATTAAAACAATAAAAAAGTTAAAGATTAAAAATATAAAATAATTAAATAATTAAATAAAAATTGAACACTATTAAAATATTAAATATTTAATAATATTTAATTAAATATTGATTATCAAGTAACTGTTTTGAACTGTAAGTGTACTACAAGTGAGAGTTACATGACCACAAAATTAACTGTAGCAACTGTAAGTGGGAAAATATGAGTATAAAAGTGAGATTTACATTACCACAAATTTAACTGTAGCAACTGCAAGTGGGAAAAGAAGAGTTGCAAAAGTTTTTGCATTTTGCATTTTGCATTTTGCAAATGAAACCAAACAAGTGTAACATGTAAAGTTGTAAAAATTTTTGCATTTTGCGAACATTTTTCAAGTTACCAAACACGCCCTATCTCTGCAAAATTCCTCTAGATTAAGAGTTGAGATGCTATATGAAGCTCTCTTGGTTCAACACAAGTGTGGGCAGGCACAAACTATATCTAGCATATGAATATGTGTAATAAAAAGCAATGCAAGATATAATAGAGATAGAGTTAAGAGATAGTGGATGAAACACAAATAATAAGATATGTTTCGAGGTTTGAGCTACTGCTCTACGTCCCCGCCTTGTAACTCTGTGTGCTCAACAGGTTCATTCTATAGCAGGGCAGATTTGGTAGGGTTGCTCCTGGGACTAAGTCAATGATATGTTGAATGTTTCACAGTGGGGGCAACTCATCTGGCAGATCTTTTGGAAGGACTTTGAAAAACTCTTCCAGTATCCGTTTAATGTGTTATGAGATCTTCGTCTCGGTCTCTGGTTTAGCTTTTCTAGCCCCAAGTGCATAGCACGTCAAACCTTCATTCAAGCTCCTTTCAATTTGATTGTGACTAATCAAGTTCATCGCCATCTTGCCTTCACACAGAAGGATTTCCACTATGTCCAGACAGGACTTTCCACAAAGGGACCTCCACTAAGGAATTACAACTCTACACTTGGAGTACACTACTCCTCTCTCAAACACAATCACCTATACACAAGAGGGATAGACACAAAGCTAAAGTAAAGAAAAGATTACAATATTGGTGATCCACTGTCACAAACAATACTTGGTGATCACAATAAATCACAAACAATCTTTCTCACAAAAATAAGAGCCTATTTAGAGATAATAGCTCAAGTGTGAGAAAACAAAGTGTTTGAAAAAAAGAATAACAAAGAAAAATACTTAAGAAAAATACAAGATAGATATGTAAATTGTAATACCCCGATTACTAAACTCTAGATTAATATATTAATATGGGGTTAATGAGATTTTTCAAAAATTAACATGATGATTTAATTAATTATTTTGGTGTGAAATGAATTTCACTTGGAATGGAATAAAATTTTAATTAAATTATATAGGATCTACTGGTATGAGAAATACTTATGTGTGTATGATGGTACAATTATATAAGTGTGATGTGTAATTAATTTTTGATCTAAATCTGTGACTTCTAAAATTTTTGGTATTATACCGATATTGAAAATCGATAATATGAATATTACTGTGTATCCTTTTATTATTAATTATCAATTACTTTTGAGTAACAAAATATGTGAAACTATGTAAAAACATGAATATGTTTATTTCATGAAATACTTTTTTATATATCAAATATTGGTATTTGAATTCTTATTGTAATAATATTTATTTAAATGTAGAGATAAATATATATATATATATATATATATATATATATATATATATATATATATATATATATATATATATATATATATATATATATATATATATATAAAGATAAATTAAGGTATGATGTGGGATGGGAGAGCAATTAATGGGCATGGGGGGTAAGGAGAGTAGGTGAGAGTGGATAGGACTTTTATCGGGAGGAAGAGATGAGAATTTTCCCCGCTTCTCTCTCTCTCTCACACTTTCCCCCCCGGGTTCGACCGGCCACCAGGCGACGACGGTGACGGCCAGGCTGGGCACCGACGACGGCAACAACAGGCCGCCGATGACGGTTGGGGAGGGGCGAAACAACCCCCCCCTCATTTTCCTTCTCCTTTCCCATCTCTTTCACTCTCCCTCTCGGCTCTCTCGTTCTCTCTCCTTGGGACCCCACCGACGGCAGCGCTGGGGTGGGGGCCGCGTGGCAGCGCCGCCGGCCTCCCGGCCGGGCGGCGTGGGGGGCGGCAGCAGCAGCAGTTGCGTTATTTCGCAGAAAAGAAGAAGAGAATGAGAACGGGTTTGAGTTTCGGGTTTAACCCAAACCCGACCCGTTATGCACCTGACCCGTCCTTGAATAAGGTAAAATTTCATTTAGCCCCTGTGAGATAAATAAATTATTTTGTGGTCCTAAAAATTACAAATAACCCCCTAAAAATTTTCAGTTATTACGTATCTAACCTTTTATTTTGATTTTGGTTTCTGAACGATATCTTGGCCATCCGAAGTCAGATTTGGACGATTCTTGAGCCGTTGTGATCGTGAAAACGTGAGCTACATATCTTGTATTAGTATATGGTATTGAGTACTCAGAATTTATCGAATGCCGATGAGTGGAAGTCCTCAAGTCTGTTTTTTCCCAACTTAAAAATAATTGTTATTGGGATATTATTGATAATATTGATTCATTGGAATTAAGAGATTACATCATTAAAAAGATGATTGTGATATTTATGTGATAGTGAATGAGTGTCGTAGAACCGAAATCCAAATAGGGTATCCAAATAATGAATCATGGATATGTTACGTATATGTGTGTGAGAACATAATACGAGTATGATACCAAATTGAGAATTCCTATTTAAAGTTCGTATAACATGACCATTAAGAGCCTGTAAGTATATTAAAATGGTTGCACATAGACAAATGCCATCTAAGTTTTGTGTTTGTGAAATTCTGAGCATCATATATATGTTGCGAGTATTTCAAGGATTGAGAATCGAATAATTAAGTACTGGGTTATGTTAGAAATGATTAAGTATAAAATTTCGGTTAATACTTTCTATCTGTCTGTGATAAATATTGATGTTACTCAACCTGAAAATCATTAAGTGGGCAAAGTCTACCTCTGATTCTATTACACATTGTGATTGCATGTATATTGACTATCAATATAATAATGATGTTAGTTAAGTGAAGTTTGATATTATATATAAGTGATATTCAATCTGTTATGAAAGTAATAGTTATGGATAATAATAATCGGATGGTGGTTGGTTAACACCGGTGTACCCGGTGAGTAGACTAAACAGTGACAACAGAAAATCAATTACAGATCATGACTGCTTATAAATTAATAAGAGATAATTAGAAATCAGTTAAGACCAAAGTTTACTTAAGACACATCAACCATAATTAGATAATTATAGAATCAGTTATGCTGATGCTGGTATAAGCGAAAATCCGAGATGGATATTAGGATTGAAATGAACAATGAAATTGGGGTTTTATCTTCGAGCAACTTGTCATAAACTCTGTTATATGAGATGCACATAATTGAAGCAATATAATAGAATAGTATATTGATTAAACTATTGAAAGTTTTGTTAATATTGATAACTCGGATGGGATCGGGACATTACGGTTAATTAGTAACTGTGAACATGAACCGATAATGATGGAACTGGTTAAAGTAATTGATAATGAACAGAATTAGAGCAACTGAATTCATAGCACCACCGGACATGCTTGATAAATAAATTGAATATCAAAAGCTTATTGTTAAGCTAAGTGCATGGGATACTCAAGTATTATGTAGTATGTTGAGTGTTGATCTTACGAACACTGTTTTTGTATTTGTTGTGTTTCATATATATATATATATATATATATATATATATATATATATATATATATATATATATATATATATATATATGCTTATAACGTGATTTTGTATATCAACTAGCACGCTTGTGGCAGCAAGGTCAGCTGATGGCCTACATATTTATATATATCGATTAAATTGTTAATTGGTAGCAACTGAAAGTAATTTGATGGATAAATAATTAAGATTCATCGAACCTGATGAGAGGTGAAAAAATAAAACCTTCAAAACAGAACTTATAAGTAGATATTGTACTTTTAGCGATTAATGATTATTAATGAAAAACTACTGAATAAGATCAAGTCTGATGATTATCAAATAATGCATGACCGATGATGGTGTATAAGTATCAAGTGAGTAATTAAACTGATGAAAACCAGTTAGAGTCAGTATTGAGTAAATCTGACAACTTAACATTTAGTATATCGATTATGATGGATAATTCGATATCAACACTATAAATATTGACAGTATTGAACTAGTATTTTTGTATGCCTACTCTATACACCGAGACTTTCGGGTATCCTTATAATTGATTTGGCAGAACATCGGAATCCTCTATTAGACTTGGAAGTCACATCTTTATAGTGACACCGATTATATCTAACCAGTAAGAGTTAGATAACTACCTTAATAATTGAAAGTTTATGATACAGACGAAAGATTGAGCGTCGTGTCCATAGGATTAGTAATCCAGTATTGGTAAGTGATATGTGTGCGTGTATGCATGTATATTGTTGGCCGAGAGGCCCTTCACTCTAGTTTTGATGATGATTAACTCATGTAGCTATAGTTTACTAATAATCTTGTGATATTTAGTTTCAGATCAATCAAGATATTAGTAGGTGATTAGCTTCAACAAAGGTGTTTTGGAGCTTTCACATGTTGATTCAAGAGCTCGCGCATCAAGATCGCATCTAATACTCGGTTGGAGTCAAGCTCGTTGAATCGCGTGTTGGATCGAGTCGACTTGGAGAAGGAGTTCTATAAGAAGACTTCGGTATTGTGTTTAGTTTAGTATGTTTAGATCATTATAAAGATTAGATAGTGTTGATATGCTCAAGTTCACATACAGACATAAATTTAAATTTTATTTGGTTTTGATTTTTCGGTTTAACCTATATTGGATTTCATGTCAAAAACATAGATATAAGATCTTTCATGTATATTGGATTTTATCCATATACAATAAGCTTCAAAGTTATTTCAATATCTGTTTTTGTATTTACATGAGTTTTGGAGAAAACCCATTTCAAAAATTCTAAAGTTTAGAAAATACCGATTTTATATTTAAGCCAAATTTCAATATCACAAAAATAGTTCAAATTGTTTAGAATATGTGTTGAATTTTTGTCACACATGTTTGTATTTCAAAGAAAACAAAAGAACTTATTTTTGTGGAATTTATGGGATTTTATGGAAGTCAAAATACCAAGTTTTTAATCCCCAAAAACTGGACCTAGCTGTTCTGCCGGTCGACCGATGCAGAAGTCGGTCGACCGGTCCGGTCGACCGATGTGCACAGAGCCATTTGGCTGGAAGGTCGGTCGACCGCTGATTGGTTGCTACTGTTGCATATTTAATGTTACATTTCCATACTTATTTTAGAATAAAAGCCTGCATTGTCCTAATTATTTGTCTAATTTATTTACAGGCCCAATCCTTAAGGAGATGAAGAGAAATGAGCCCAAGAGCCAAAAGCCCACAAGAATTCTGAATTAAATTAGAATAAATTCGCATTCACTAAATCAGGGCAAAATTAAGAGGTTGAAACCGGTTAAGAAGAATCCTCTCAGGATCGATCGGTTAAAGCCAAGAAATCCAAGGCCATTTCTTCAAAATCTCGGAGCCAAACTGCAAAACCAACTCCAGATAAAGTCAGAGGGAGAAACCGGGGAGACCCACCAACAGGGTGTGGCCACCTGGCCACACCCTGGCCGCGGAAATGCGGCTTGGGCCGCGTTTTCGCGGCTTTGTTGGTGAGTTAGGGGGAGCGTTTGCTCCCCCGACCTCCCCGGGATCTTGGTGGTTAGGGTTTTGCCTATAAAAGGCCTGTACTTTCGCTGAAAAAGGATGTCAAGGCATATTAGGATTTAGCTTAGTTTTCATTTCTTAGTTTAGGTTTTTAGTCTTTCTTTTTATGTAATTTGTATGTAACTTAGGGTAGAAGAAGATTCATGTAAGTAAGAGAGAGGGACTGATGTTGAGAGTGACACCGACGATGTACCCTACTCCTTTCTTTCATTGTCTCAGCAAGTAATAAAGGTAAATGCTTTGTTTGTTTTCTATTCTGCTTTACTTTACATGTGTTTTGCTTTCCTCTTCCTCTTCTACTTTACCTTGGTTGTATTTGTTGAGTGTACAAGTGAATTCCAAAGCAAGTATAACCAAGCTACGTGAGAGCCAGCGATAGTTCATGAAGACGTTCTCCTCTTCCAAGATCCGCATCACTTCGTTCTTCTTATGCTTGACGATATAATGTGCACGGAGACCGAGCTCGAGTTTATGATCTATGCGTTGAACGCCTCCGAAGCAAAAAGGTAGAACTTGCAAAAAGGTTTCCAAGTAAGTCATCAATCAACCTAGGTAAGTATCTCTTCACTTTTCTTTACTTCTTTTCTTTTCTTTCTTAGTTTAGATCACCAACCACTTCTTCCAAATCATTTTCATTCTTCTCTCCACTTCATTGTACATAGTCGCTTTTATTGTTTTCTGATTTTTCCACCTTCTTCATCTCTCGCTTTCTTCTTAACTTTAACTATTAACTTTCTTTTTCTTTTTCATAACATAAAACAGAGAAGAACTTTCGCTTGTCTTCTTAACGATTTCAATAAAAAACTGTAAAGCTTCCATCGCAAACCCTCCTTGTGGATCACGACCCGCATAGCCGCTTGCTATAGCGGAAGAATTGAGCACTTGCACATTTCCTTTCTTAAGTTCTATAATCTCGCATTTTGTGTGCAGGTTTGGCCTCAATCAAATTTTGGCGCCGTTGCCGGGGAGGGTAACATGTTTTTTATTTAAATCTGAATTTTTTTTGAAAATTTTTTAGAACTAAACGAATTTTCTTCTCTGTTGCAGGTTACAGGGAAATCAAAGCAGGAAATTAATATTGCAGTGACATACAAGTGGCCTTGGGCCTCTGCTCTAGAAAGCAGAGACCAAGGGCCCTCTAAATTGCCGCATTTCCACGGCAAAAGCCGCGGATCCGCGGCAAGGACGAGTTGACTACTAACAAGTTTTTGCAGGGCTGCTTGCTTTGCAAATTCTAGTTCTCTGCAATTCTTTATTTCCTATATGCCATAACATAAGCCTGCTAAATAATCAACAGTAAAACGTTTGTTGCAAAAGTTAAAAATTGATTAGACGTTTGCATTTTAGGCACGCGTTTCTTTCAATTCATTTATTTTTACTGTTGAAGAGTGCTGGAGCAAGGTACGTGTGCATTGCATTTAGCATAGGACTCACTTCTTGGTTGATTTATATCACTTTGAGTGAATCTTACATATCTTGTACACTTGCACAAAAATTATTTTAAGGGCACTAACCCATAACAAGATAAGGTAGGGATTTAATCACCCTTCCTTAGCCCAAAAATCAGAATCCAAGCACTCACTAACCCAAGCCTAACTTAAAATGAGTAGACGTTGGCCCTAGGGACATCTCGGACTCAATTAGGAGATTATCCTAAGGGGAAAAGGTGTTGGAACTTGACTATTGCCAAATCAGTGTCTAGGAAAGGGATTAAGGGCCGAAAGCTCGAAGGTTGGTGGTTATTTAATTAAGGAACGTCTTTTGACGGAAAACCTCCCACCAACCTTGCCCTGACCTGGCTGATTAGCTTGTGGTCAAGGTCTACATTAAACCTCCCGTGGACAGTCTAACCAGTTAGGAGTCGTCTAGGTCTAGGTCTACCCTAATTTAGGTTAGAATTTTTTCTTTTTTGTTTGTTTATTTGTTTGTTTTTCTTTGTTTGTATTCTATTGTGTGATATGGACTACAATAATAATTTTTTCAACTACAATAATAATCCATATTACACACCGACTTCATTTTCGGATATTACCAACCCGGCATATCATAACTTTGACCAACCTAGTGTGCCAGATTGGTCTTATCCGAATCAATATGACCCATACTCCCCATCTAATAACTATAATTTCCATAATGATTTCAACTCTTCACCGAGTCAGTGGGGATTCACCTCCCCCGAGCATAATTTTCAACCACCTTGCCCTCCTTCTCCACCCAGTCCACATTATGTTCAAGATTCATACTCAGTTCCACCCGTCCAAAATCGGAAACCATCAATTATGGAAATGAGTATGCGTGAGTCCAAACACAAATCCAAAATCTGATGGACTCACAATTTCACTACCACTTCCAAGACAATTCTTCATCTTTTCATCAAAACAATGAACCTATCAACTATGAAAAGATGCTTGAAGCCATGACTCAGGCTCAAAACACTCGTAATCGTGACAATTTATGATGGTCGAATCTCTACGTGCCCACCATCCTGATGTCACTAACTATTCTGTTAGAGCCGAAGAGTCATGTAGCTTTGGAAATCAAGACTCCATTTCAGCACAACTATTTGAACTTACCCAAACTCCAAATGATATTGATAGTTTGGCTAGTTTTCCTTTTCCTGAAATAGAACTTGAAAATGATATTGATCCTGAACCCCAACTTAGTGATTCAATTCTATTTCCTGATTCGATTATGACTCCGGTATCTTCACCTGACTTCAATCTTTTCCCGGAGTCAACATTGGATCCTGTACCAATTCATAAAGAAATTGAATCACCCATCTTTGAGGATCATGTTGAACTTGACCAACTTTACAATTTTGAACATCCCATGGATAAATTGGCAAGTTCTCCATTTTTTGATATTGAACCCAATGAGATATGTGACCTAGATTCTCACATATGTGATCCAGTTCAACTTTCTGAATCAATACTGACTCCTGTTGTGTTACCAAACTTGAGTAATATTTTAGAGTCAGTTTTGATTCCTCCACCTATCATTCCTGAACTGGAATCACACACATTAAGTCACATTCCATTGTTAGACAATACATGTGGACTAGAGTTTTAACTTCTTGACTTGGACCCAATTTCTGAACCTATTTCGACTCTTGAACCTTTACTTGATTTAAGTCACCTTCCCGAGTCGGTATTAGTTCCTGTCCTTTCTGAGCCCAAGTCAACCGTTCTATCATTTCATACTCCATTCTGGGACGAGGTGGTTGACAAATTTGACTCCGAAATCAATTATGGAATATGAAAATTAGATGGGGTTAAATATTTCATAAAGATCCTTCATGGATTTATCTTTTTAATGGGTTATATTAAAGATATTTCTGGTGGGTTCCTCCGAGACCCAAGAAAAGTTGATTGGGCCATGTTTCGTGGACCAATCAGACCACCACCGGAACCACCACCTTAAGGTAACCATTTTCCTTCCCTTTCTTCTTTTTCATGCATCTATGCATTAATTCATACATTGAGGACAATGCATGAGATAGGTGTGGGGGAGGGTCTAACATAACTTTTCTTTTTCTTTAAAATAAAAAAAAATTAACATTTTTCTTTACTTTTAAAAAAAAACTTTTTGAAAAATAGAAACAATATTTTGACTTATTTTGTAAGAAATTAAGTTAATCTTAAGGAATAGGAAAATCCAAATTAGGATTTCTTATACTTGGTCAAAATAAGATTATTTGTTTGATTTATAGAGTTAGGAAGATAATTTGTCAAAATAATTTAGTCTTGATCTTTACCTTGATGAAATATGCACACTTCATACACTTACATACTTAGGGTTCAAAATAAAGATTCTTATGCCTTATAAAAAATATATATATATAAACAAATCTAATTATTGATTAGCTAGGTGCTTTGGTCTAAGAAAGCCTTAGTATTTATGCAAAACATAATTAGATGAGTTTAAAAAAAAACAAGTCTAACTATTGATTAGCTAGGTGCTTTGGCCTAAGCAAGCCTTAGTATTTATGCGAAAGATGATTAGATAAGTTTGAAAAGAAAAATCCTCTGATTAAGCTGGGTATTTGTGCCTAATAAAGCATAAGTATTCACGCCTAAAAGAGGTTCATATAATAAAATCCTTAGTTTTGTGGCCTTATTTGCTCGAGTCCTTAAGTCCTTGGGGGTGTTTTCTCACCTGGTGCCCTAAGACCGTTTGGTTTGGGAGTCAACGATTAAAGGCTCGTTACATGGGCAATTAGAAAGCCTAATAAAACTAAGGAATAATACCACAAAAAAAAAGTATATATATAAAAATAAATAAGGCATAAGAGTTAGAGTTAATGAACCCTTAGTCAAAATTTCACATTCACAAGGTGCATATGACTTAAGGGTAAAGTAATAGACTAGATGAGAAGCACAATTTGACTCCTTACTTTGATTGATAACAAATTTTTAAATAGAGACTAAGTTTAGGAATGAAAAATTCGGCTTTCCTATAACTTATAGATTGCTTAGATCTTACAATCATATTTCAAATATTTTTCTCTTTCAAAATGCTTTTCGAAAATACTAACTCTTTATTTCTCTTTCTTTATGAATTTTGTGGGTGTAATCCGCTGAAAACCCTCACGAGACAAAACTCGTCCTCTAGGGGGAACCTAGAGGTTTAACGGCTTGTTGCACATGCTCAGTGCAATCGCGTGACCTGCGAAAGTGGTCTAATAATCCTTAGTATAATTTAGTTGTTTTGCTCGAGGACGAGCAAAAGATAGGTATGGGGGTGTGATTGGTTGCTAATGTTGCATATTTAATGTTACATTTTCATACTTATTTTAGAATAAAAGCCTGCATTGTCCTAATTATTTGTCTAATTTATTTGCAGGCCCAATCCTTAAGGAGATGAAGAGAAATGAGCCCAAAAGCCCACAAGAATTCTGAATTAAATCAGAATAAATTCGCATTCACTAAATCAGGGCAAAATCAAGAGGTTGAAACCGGTTGAGAAGAATCCTCTCAGGATCGATCGGTTAAAGCCAAGAAATCCAAGGCCATTTCTTCAAAATCTCGGAGCCAAACTGCAAAACCAACTCCAGATAAAGTCAGAGGGAGAAACCGGGGAGACCCACCAACAGGGTGTGGTCACCTGGCCACACCCTGGCCGCGGAAACGCGGCTTGGGCCGCGTTTCCGCGGCTTTATTGGGGAGTTAGGGGGAGCGTTTGCTCCCCCGACCTCCCCGGGATCTTGGTGGTTAGGGTTTTGCCTATAAAAGGCCTGTACTTTCGCTGAAAAAGGACGTCAAGGCATATTGGGATTTAGCTTAGTTTTCATTTCTTAGTTTAGGTTTTTAGTCTTTCTTTTTATGTAATTTGTATGTAACTTAGGGTAGAAGAAGATTCATGTAAGTAAGAGAGAGGGACTGATGTTGAGAGTGACACCGACGATGTACCCTACTCCTTTCTTTCATTGTCTCAGCAAGTAATAAAAGTAAATGCTTTGTTTGTTTTCTATTCTGCTTTACTTTACATGTGTTTTGCTTTTCTCTTCCTCTTCTACTTTACCTTGGTTGTATTTGTTGAGTGTACAAGTGAATTTCAAAGCAAGTATAACCAAGCTACGTGAGAGCCAGCGATAGTTCATGAAGACGTTCTCCTCTTCCAAGATCCGCATCACTTCGTTCTTCTTATGCTTGACGATATAATGTGCACGGAGACTGAGCTCGAGTTTATGATCTATGCGTTGAACGCCTCCGAAGCAAAAAGGTAGAACTTGCAAAAAGGTTTCCAAGTAAGTCATCAATCAACCTAGGTAAGTATCTCTTCACTTTTCTTTTCTTCTTTTCTTTTCTTTCTTAGTTTAGATCATCAACCACTTCTTCCAAATCGTTTTCATTCTTCTCTCCACTTCATTGTACATAGTCGCTTTTATTGTTTTCTGATTTTTCCACCTTCTTCATCTCTCGCTTTCTTCTTAACTTTAACTATTAACTTTCTTTTTCTTTTTCATAACATAAAACAGAGAAGAACTTTCGCTTGTCTTCTTAACGATTTCAATAAAAAACTGTAAAGCTTCCATCGCAAACCCTCCTTGTGGATCACGACCCGCATAGCCACTTACTATAGCGGAAAAATTGAGCACTTGCACATTTCCTTTCTTAAGTTCTATAATCTCGTATTTTGTGTGCAGGTTTGGCCTCAATCAACCGCCAGAGAGCTTTACTCTCTGGAAATGGCCCCGGTCGACCGGGCAGTCACCGGTAGAGAGCCTCTGCTCTCTGTTTCCAGGCCTCAGTCGACTGGCCGGTCGACTGATGGCACAACGGTCGGAATTCCGACCGTTGGCCGATCGACGGATAGCAGAAAAATTCTGTTGTCCTGGCCCAATGGATAGTTTTGTTGGCCCAAGGCCTTCCACCCTACTTTTGATGATGATTAACTCATGTAGTTATGTTTACTAATTATCTTGTGATTTTAGTTTCAGAGCATGTATCAAGATATTAGTTGGTGATTAGCTTCAACAAAGGAGGTTTTGGAGCTTTTCATAGTGATTCCGGTGCCCGAGCTTCAAGATCACTCATTTGCACTCGGTGGATCTAGTTTTGGGACCAAGCCGACTTGAAGATTGAAGATCGTCAAGAAGACTTAGGCATCCTAGTTTAGTGTTTAGTGTGTTTTAGATCCATTTGTAAAGCTTAGAATAGTTGATATGCTCAAGTGCACAACACACACAAGTTTTATGTTTGAATGTTGGTTTTTCGGTTTTTAGTTTAACCAATATTTGTTTATGAATAGATTGATCAAAACAAGTTTAAATAGTTTATATGTATAATAGATGTATTCTAGTTATACATGCATGCTTAAACTTCCTATACAAACTTATTTTGACTATCCTATTCATGTATAGAAAAATCCATGCTTGATAAAATACATGTTTTGGTTTTTGGTAAAAATGTTAAGACGCAAAAATAGTTTCATATGCTTGATATTTGAGCTAAAATATTTATCACATGTTTACATATCAATGCAAAAAGATAAAACTATTTTTGGGTATTTTTACAAGAGATAAAAGAATTTTTAGAAATATTTTCAACATATGTTTCTGACCCAGACTTGTCTGTCAGGCCAGGTCGGCCGACCGCATGGGTCGACCGAACCATAGGCCGGTCGACCCATACGGTCGACCGACGTGCACAGAACCGTGCACGTCTGGCACACATTGGGACGGTCGACCGGGCGGTCGGCCGTACCTGAGAGCAGTGCTCTCTGTTTATTTGGGTTGACCGGGCGGTCGATCGGGTTGCCCCAACGGTCACATTTCTGACCGTTGGCGGTCGGCCGAGCCGGCCGACCGCTAGCTTGTCAGGCTGTGAGATCAGCCTAACGGCTAGTTTTCTATTTTGGCCTATATAAACCCCATTCCTTTGAGATTTTGGCTAAGGTTTTTAACAAGAAAAAATTTCAGTTTCTCCAGAGTTTAAAAGAAGTTTTCAAAGAGTTTTAAAGATTAAAAGTTTTCATCTTTATTGTTTTCAAGGGTTTGAAAAATTCAAAGAAAAATAGGTTTTTGGGATATTGCTTTAGATCTTCATTTCTATCATATTGCAAGTGTTTTCCCAAGGATTTTTCTTTGTTATCTGATTTCAAAACACCTTGATTTTCACACTTGAGCTATCATCTATCCTATTCTATTAGGATCTTGTTTTGTGGAAAAGAGAAAAGTGAAAAGAGAGATTGTTTGTGGTTGAAAGAAACCACTTGTTGTAAACACCCTTGCTCTTGTTGTATCCCTCTTTGGTAGAGGTTGATCGGGTGATTGGTTTGCTCCCTCTTTGGTAGAGGTTGAGGCTTGTGGTTTGCTCCCTCTAGTGAGAGGTGGAGTTTTAGTTTGTAACCCTCTTCGGTAGAGGTGTTTGTGGTTGTTGTATTGGCTACGGGCCTACCCCTCGGTTGTGAGGCGGTGTTTGAGAGAGGAGTTCGGTACTCCCTTTGTTGTAACAAATCCTCTTCGGTAGAGGTTCCCTCGGTGGGAGTATAGTGGATTAGAAATCCTTCTCGGTGAAGGCGGGGATGTAGAGCTAGGGGCTCGAACCTCAAAACATATCTTGTTGTTAGCGTTTGATCCACTTGTCTCTCTAACTCTCTCTCTCTCTTATTTGTGCAAAGCATCATTCATTATTCATATCATACATTGCTTGCATTGTACCTTGCATATTTCATATTGCTATATCTTGTGTATGCTTGGTTGTTTGTGTGTGCCTCACTTATACTTAACCACAAGAGCTTCACATAGCACCTCAACCCATTCAAGGGGAATCAAGAGGAGTTAGTCCAGAGCCCTTCACGGGGAATTCGGCTACACTTGTGTGTTGTATTAAGTGTGTTACAAAATTTGTTTTAGCTTCCGCATTTAGCGCATTTAGTTTCTAGATTAGCACGTACACTTATTCACCCCCCCTCTAAGTGTGCTTTCAATTGGCATCAGAGCACTTTCAATTGGTATCAGAGCCAACGCTCCTGATACTTAGGCTTAACATCCTAGGAGTGAGATCCATTTGTTTGCTAATCTTGTTTGCATTTGCTTGTTTGCACACATATAGTTTGGACCCATGGCCTTCATGACCCCACCTATGTTTGACCCTTCCAACATCATTGTTTGGAAGACTAGGATGTCCATCTATTTACAAGCCCTAAGATATAAAGTTCACCTTACCATTACCAAGGAATCCTACCTTAGTGATAGCAAGCATATAGGGGCTAATGCACAAGCCCTTGAGGCCATTAGAAGCACATTATCTAAAGATTATCTTATGAGTGTTTCTAACCTTGATTCCACTTTTGCAGTGTGGAACAAGTTGACAACAACCACCACCTCTAAGCTTCAAACGCCTATTCAACATGAGGAGGAATCTAGTGGAGAATCCGACTCTCAATGCTTCATGGTCCAAGGGAATGACTCCTTTGAGGTACACTCGGAAACCCACTTAGATGATGATGATGATGCTAGTTCTTCAAATGATTATGTTGATGCCCATGCTTTAAATGAAGAACTATCTATTATTTGTGAAAAACTAATAGAAAAATATAATTTGTTGAAAAAGAAAAGTCTAGGCCTTAACAATGATAATAAAAATTTGATTTCTAGACTTAACAATGTTTTGTAAGAGAAAGAGGAGATTTCTAATGAGAGGGATTCATTGAGATCTCAACTAGACCTTGCACTAAAAGAAAATGAGTTTTTGAAAAATAAAAATGATTGTAAAAATGTTTTGAAGAAAAATGAAAAACTATCTTCAAAAGTTGATTTTGTTGTAAAAGAAAATGAATCTTTGAAAACAAAAATTATTTCTATTTCAAAAGATTTAGATATGTGTTTAAAGAAAAATATTGTTTTGCAAAATAAGATTGATGCACATGTTTGCCATGCTAGTGAAGTATCACACACATCACCTATTGCATGTGCCACTTCTTTGATCGAAAAAGATATATCCATGTTAAAGAAGAATTGTTTGTTTGGGCTCCACTTTGAGCCAATGTGCCAAGAGCCACACACGTTTGGAATCCTTATTTCGAAAGAAGCAAGTTCCATCTTTTCATGCACACCCTCCACGGCATACACATGCTCCTCACGGACACACCCATCACATGTATGCTCATGTGTACACTTGTACACATTGTGGACGTATGGGCCATCTTGCTAAATTTTGCTATGATAGAATACATAATGATAATTTAGCAAATAAGTTTATTTGGGTTAGAGAAGGTACTAACCCCCATGGACCCAAGAAGATATGGGTACCAAAGACCACCCCTCTTATGTTTGATGTAGGTGTGGGCTCTCACATGACGTGAGAGTAGTGGTACCTTGGAGTGGATGCGTTCCGAGCTTCATGGAAATCATTTGGATGCATCACTTTCAAGGGATGTTTGGTGGAAAGGACCACCTTGTTTTGGAGACATGGAGAGTTGCCTCATAGGTTTTGGTAACGAACCCTAACTCCCATTTATTTGCATGCTTTTCATGTTTATCATATATAGCATGTTTTATTGTTTATTGATTTTTATGAAAATGCCATGATTATTAGACTCTTGACATACATGTATAACTTTTGAGACACCCATGTTTAATATGGACTATTATTTTTATGTTCTCACCGTTTGTTTAGCTATCATGTTTATCATAGGTTTAATAACATGTGAATTTATATAATAATCATGTTTTTGTTTATCATGATGATTTTTGTCTTATTTTATGCTTCATGCTTTGAATATATGTTTAAATGTTAGTTTTCATTAAGACTATGTATATATTTGTGCATATAGTGGGCCACAAATAAATCTATATATGTTTGAACTTGAATGCTTATTTGAACTCATTAGATGTGCTAGTATAGTCTAGTTTTGATGATCCATGTATTTTAAACTTGTATTCCCATTTTGGATTTGTTTTTTAGATCATGTGTTTTCATTTCATGTATATGTCTATTTTGCCAAACTTTAAGATATACATGTATACCCCTTGAGTCGTTTGCCTTTCATGCAAATCTATACATGTGGACTCAATTGTGTTTAGGGATATGTATGTATACTTCTTGTGTTGACAAATCATACATATACCTTGAAATGAAATTTGTTTGAATGAAAATTTAGTTTTTCATGTTTCCATGTGTTTTTATATTTAACTTCATGTATATGTTCATTTTATCCAAATTATTGTTTATACATATACATCCTTTTGAGCCACGTGCCTTCATGCATATATCTTTATGGACTCGTTGTGTTTTGGATATGTATGTATACTTTAATTTGTATAAGACATACATATACCTTGAAGATTAAATAGTTTTGATGATTTTCATGTTTCATGTTTCAAGGAATATCGTGCTTAAGTGCTCATTTTCATGATTATGATCTTCACATTTTATTTGTACACTCACATTTATTGTTTACTCGTGTGTTTGTTTTCATGAGTCATATTTATGCTTATTTGACTTAGAGTGTTGATTATCATGTGGATTTCGTGTTTCATGAAAAATATTTTGTTTATTCCTTACTTGAAGGATTTCGTACTAGTTTACAAATTATTCATATAACTAGTTACAGTATTCTTCATTTTGGTAGAGTTTTTCAAACATACTTTAATTTTCAAACCTATTTTTGAAAACCCTACCTTCCAATGGGTGGTAGGATGGGAGATCATGCTCATGTATGCCTTATATTGAAAATCATTTAAAACTTGAACCATGATTGGGTGGTAGATAATATGATGTATACACTTGATCATTATTGTTGGTTCAATTGGTATCATTGGACTCTTTCAATTGGTATCAATTTTGACCTTTCTTGTATACTCATATATGTTTGTATGTATGTATGCTTTCAATTCCAAGAATATCAATTTCAATTGGTATCTATTTTCCATACATATATATGTTTGTGTTTATGCTAAGCTTGAGCTTCAATTTTGTTTCAATTGATTACTTTTAATTGGTATCAAGCCTACGCATTGTTTTTGTTAGTATTTCATAAAGGGGGAGAAAATTCGTATTTCATCTTTCAATTGGTATTTGTTTTTCACTCCCATGCTTTATGATTGAAAATTTAAATTTGGTATCATATGTTCAAAATGAAAAATATTTACAATTGGTATCAAATTTTTGTTTAGACTTTCAAAATTTATTATGTTTAATTTCAATTGGTATCAAGATTTTCATATGTTTTGCTTAAAATTGGCATCAATATTTTTTTTGTTTACTTTCAATTGGTATCAAGATGCTATTCTTTGACATATTTTTAATTGATATCTTAATTGAATGTAACCCCTTATTGACTTTGTTTTTGTTTTAGACAAAAAGGGGGAGAACCTTGTTTTTATTGTCTAGACCCCTTTGTTGATTCTTTGTTTCGAACAAAAGGGGGAGAAAAATTTATTGATTTGGTTTTGCTTTTACCCCTTATTGATTGTTTCTTTGTATTAAAAAAAAGGGGAGAAGATTTTGTTTTGTTTTGCTTGTTTACCCCTTTGTTGATGATTGACAAAAAGGGGGAGAAAGTTTTGGAGTTTATATATGCAAATTTATGCTTTGCATATATTAAGTTTAATTTAATTTAATTTTAATTGGTATCTAGAACATGTTTTTGTTTTGAACATTTCATTGGTATCTAGAACCTTTTATTGCTTATGCATTTCTATGCATTCATGTTTAAGAGCCTTCATTATATATTATTTATTGTTTATTTGTTTAATGCATGAGTTAAGGGGGAGCTTCTTTGAAGCTTAACTTTAATCCATGCATATATAACTCCATGAGTTTTGTCATCATCAAAAAGGGGGAGATTGTTGGCCCAAAGGCCTTCTACCCTAGTTTTGATGATGATTAACTCATGTAGTTATGTTTACTAATTATCTTGTGATTTTAGTTTCAGAGCATGTATCAAGATATTAGTTGGTGATTAGTTTCAACAAAGGAGTTTTTGGAGCTTTTCATAGTGATTCCGGTGCCCGAGCTTCAAGATCACTCATTTGCACTCGGTGGATCTAGTTTTGGGACCAAGCCGACTTGAAGATTGAAGATCGTCAAGAAGACTTAGGTATCCTAGTTTAGTGTTTAGTGTGTTTTAGATCCATTTGTAAAGCTTAGAATAGTTGATATGCTCAAGTGCACAACACACAAGTTTTATGTTTGGATGTTGGTTTTTCGGTTTTTAGTTTAACCGATATTTGTTTTCATGAATAGATTGATCAAAACAAGTTTAAATAGTTTATATGTATAATAGATGTATTCTAGTTATACATGCATGCTTAAACTTCCTATACAAACTTATTTTGACTATCCTATTCATGTATAGAAAAATTCATGTTTGATAAAATACATGTTTTGGTTTTTGGTAAAAATGTTAAGATACAAAAATAGTTTCATATGCTTGATATTTGAGCTAAAATATTTATCACATGTTTACATATCAATGCAAAAAGATAAAACTATTTTTGGGTATTTTTACAAGAGATAAAAGAATTTTTAGAAATATTTTCAACATATGTTTCTGACCCAGACTTGTCTGTCAGGCCAGGTCGGCCGACCGCATGGGTCGACCGAACCATAGGCCGGTCGACCCGTACGGTCGACCGACGTGCACAGAACCGTGCACGTCTGGCACACATTGGGACGGCCGACCGGGCGGCCGACCGTACCTGAGAGCAGTGCTCTCTGTTTATTTGGGTCGACCGGGTGGTCGACCGGGTTGCCCCAACGGTCACATTTCTGACCGTTGGCGGTCGGCCGGGCCGGCCGACCGCTAGCCTGTCAGGCTGCCAGATCAGCCTAACGGCTAGTTTTCTGTTTTGGCCTATATAAACCCCATTCCTTTGGGATTTTGGCTAAGGTTTTTAATAAGAAAAATTCCCAGTTTCTCCAGAGTTTAAAAGAAGTTTTCAAAGAGTTTTAAAGCTTAAAAGTTTTTATCATTATTGTTTTCAAGGGTTGGAAAATTCAAAGAAAAATAGGTTTTTGGGATATTGCTTTAGATCTTCATTTCTATCATATTGCAAGTGTTTTCCCAAGGATTTTTCTTTGTTATCTGATTTCCAAAACACCTTGATTTCCACACTTGAGTTATCATCTATCCTATTCTATTAGGATCTTGTTTTGTGGAAAAGAGAAAAGTGAAAAGAGAGATTGTTTGTGGTTGAAAGAAACCACTTGTTGTAAACACCCTTGCTCTTGTTGTATCCCTCTTTGGTAGAGGTTGATTAGGTGATTGGTTTGCTCCCTCTTTTGTAGAGGTTGAGGCTTGTGGTTTGCTCCCTCTAGTGAGAGGTGGAGTTTGGTTTGTAACCCTCTTCGGTAGAAGTGTTTGTGGTTATTGTATTGGCTACGGGCCTACCCCTCGGTTGTGAGGCGGTGTTTGAGAGAGGAGTTCGGTACTCCCTTTGTTGTAACAAATCCTCTTCGGTAGAGGTTCCCTCGGTGGGAGTATAGTGGATTAGAAATCCTTCTTGGTGAAGGCGGGGATGTAGAGCTAGGGGCTCGAACCTCGAAACATATCTTGTTGTTAGCGTTTGATCCACTTGTCTCTCTAACTCTCTCTCTCTCTCACTTTTATTTGTGCAAAGCATCATTCATTATTCATATCATACATTGCTTGCATTGTACCTTGCATATTTCATATTGCTATATCTTGTGTATGCTTGGTTGTTTGTGTGTGCCTCACTTATACTTAACCACAAGAGCTTCACATAGCACCTCAACCCATTCAAGGGGAATCAAGAGGAGTTAGTCCAGACCCCTTCATGGGGAATTCGGCTACACTTGTGTGTTGTATTAAGTGTGTTGCAAAATTTGTTTAAGCTTCCGCATTTAGCGCATTTAGTTTCTAAATTAGCACGTACACCTATTCACCCCCCTCTAGGTGTGCTTTCAATTGGCATCAGAGCACTTTCAAGTTTTTGTTTTGGGTTATAAATACCCACTTCTTTAGGCTGTTTTGAACAAGTTTTTAGAGAGCAAAAATTCCCATCTTTATAAGTGTTTAACAACAAGTTTTTAAAAGAGTTTTGGGCTTAAAGATTTGATCTTTATTTGTTTTAAAAAGGGTTAGAAAATTCAAAGAAAAATAGAGTCTTTGGGAATTGGTTTTTGATCTTCATTTCTATAGCTATTTTAGAAGTTTTCCCAAGAGTTTTTCTTTATAATTTTGATTTTTAAACTCTTTATTTTTCTCACACTTGAGCTATCTATCTGTCCTATCTATTAGGATCTATTTTGTGAGAAAATTGGTTTGTGGTTGTTGATACGACCAAGTGTTGTAAACATGTCATGCTTTGTGATATCCCTCTAGTGAAAGGTGATTGTGTTGTGATCCCTCTAGTGAAGAGGTAATTGTGGAGGTTGTGTTGTATCCCTCTAAGTGTAGAGGTGATTATTAGAGTTGTGGCTTTGAGCTTTATCCCTCTTGTGTGAGGTTGATCTTGTTTGGCTAAGTGCCCATCCCTCTAAGTGTAGAGGTGATTTGTGTTGTGCCTTACCTCTTGTGCAGAGGTTGTATTTATTGGAGAGAGGAGTTGTGTACTCCCGGTTTGTATTACCCAAGTCCTCAGTGGAGGTTCCTGTGTGGGAAGTCCTGTGTAGATGAAATAGTGGAAATCCTTCTGTGTGAAGGCGAGGACGTAGAGCAGTGGCTCGAACCTCGAAACATATCTTAGTGTTTGCGTTTGATCCACTATCTCTAAACACCCTCTCTTATTTTGTGTATTGCATCATATTGTTCATATCATATATATGCTTGGGTTTGTTTGTGTGCTATACTTGTGTTAAACCAAGAGAGCTTCATATAGCACCTCAACTCTTATTCAGAGGAATCAAGAGGAGTTAGTCCAGTGCCCTTCACCGGGAATCGGCTGCACTCTTTGGTTACACTAAGTGTGTTGCAATTAGTTTTTAAATTCCGTATTATTTGTCATTAGATTAGCCATACACCGATTCACCCCCCTCTAGGTGTATTTCAATTGGTATCAAAGCCTACGCTCCTGATATTAGGTTTAACCACTTAGGAGTGAGATCTTGGTTGCTAATCTAGTATTTGCTTTTGCACCTCCCATGTTTGATGTTTCTAACATCAATATGTGAAAACATAGGATGAGTATGTACCTAAAAACCCTAGGATTGCATGTTTTCCTTACCGCTACCAAGAAATCTTATCTTGGTAATAGCAAGCACATAGAGGCCAATGCAAAAGCCCTTGAGGCACTTAGGATCACTCTAAGTAAAGATTATATTTCTATGGTTTCTCATTGTCATTCCGCCTTTGCAGTGTGGAACACCTGACCTCTTCAAAGCTTCAAACACTAAACATTATGGAGAAGGAATCTAGTGAGGATGAGTCCGACCAACATTGCTACATGGTCTAAGGGAATGACTCCCTTAAGGTAAACTCGGACACCCATCTAGATGATTGTGCTAGTTCTTCCGGCGATGATCATATTTGTAACACCCCGTTCTTGGAATACGTACGTAGATACGTATTCTAATTTTTCTAACATATTTCTTTGATTTATCTTGTATTCGTATTTGTTTTATGACTATTGGTATGATTGTTTTGTATTGGATTTGGATTCGTGGACTCAGAGTCAGCCCTAGTCTGAACCGGGGGCCCAAGCCTAGTGCATTACTCGAATTGATATTTCTGGTAATCCGATTTGATCGATATCAGTTCAGACATTATTTTCCAATATTTTAGATTTTTCATGATTTTTTGGAATTTTTCAGAATTATTTACAAAATCTCCAAAACGGTGTCGGTCGGCATCGTTGACTGATTCCCAGATTTTTTTAGCTTTCAAATGGATTGAATTTTCAAAAATGGCTTTCACGTTACTTCATAGAATTTCATTTCTATCTAAAACCATTTTTTGAGATTTTTTAAAATTTATCAAAGTTTGACCGATTCTGGTGTCGCCCGGTATCGCTGAAAGATTCCAGTATTTTTAATTTGAAAACTACATTGTATTTTTGAATCTGATTTCACCAAGTATCTTAGAATAATATTTTCTATTTTTGAGAATTTTTCGGGATGATTCTGAAACAGTCAAATTTTCGGCTTATTAAAATACTAATATAATTTACCGTTCTTTCTTTTCTTGCTTTTCCTTCTCCACTCCTATACTTATTACTCTCAGAATATTTATTAGTTTTATTATTTAATAAAATATTTATTTATTATTTTTTTTACTATTTCTTTCCTTTTCTTTATATTTTTCCCTTTTTCCTTTCTTTTTCTTTCTTTTTCTTCTTTTCTTTTCTTCTCCTCCACTCCACCTCCACTCCCACGCCACGCACCCGCAGCTATAGCAAGAGGCCAGAGAATGATGGGCTGAGCAACCCATCTCCCCACTCCATCCCCATTCATCATCTCATTTTCATCCTCTCCATTAAATCCTCTCACTTCCTTCTCTTTTCAATTTACACTTCAATTTCACCTTAACCACCTCAACAAAACACACTCACCAACTCCACCATCACCCAACCGTCGCTTCCACCAGCACCACCGCCGCCCAAGCCGCCGACGCCTCACCCCCCATCACCCCATCACCCTTCCACACTTCCATTACCCCCAAAACCCTTTCTCTTCCTCCAATTTCATCCAAACCCACCTCCATCACCACCATTTCTCCTCCAAAATTCACCATCACCACCACTAATTCCATCACTCCAACCACCCCATCACCACCTCCTCCTCCTCCTCTAACTCCCCATCACCACCAATCACCACCACCCCACCACCACAACCACCACCACCACCATCTATCACCACCACCAAAACAACAACCACAACAACAAACAACCCCCCAACTCCCATCCCCCTAGGGCGCGCGCCGCCCCCACCACCTCCGGCGGTGCGCCACCGCCCCTGGGCCGCCGGCGGCGACCGGCCGGCCACCAGCCGACCCCCTCCCCTCCTTCTTTTTCCTTTCTTTCTTTCTTTCTTCTTTTCTTTCTTTCCTTCTTTCTTTCATTTCTTTCTCTTTCTTCCCTAAATAAAACATACTTTTCTCTCCTTTCCTAAAATACCCCCCACCATTCCCTCAAACTACCTCCCTATATTTACACCCAATACCCCTCTTCTTTAAATCCTAATTCATTTCTAAATATACCATATTCTCTCTCTCCTTCCTACAACTTTCTCTCTCTAAAACTCTCTCTCTCTCCTTTCTTATTCTCTCAAAATATATTCATATATATATATTATTATATTATTATATTTATTTATTTTGATTGTTGGCTTGAACGTGGTGTTCATAGATTTCCCGGATATTACTCGGTTTTGCGTTCCGGTATTGAGGCGAGTACAGTTTCTTTTTAACATACATCTATTTTATCATTATGCGAGTACTTATTATTAACTTAAAATAAACGCTCTTGTATTTAAAGCATGGAATTGATATGTGAATATTTTAGCATGCCTAGCAATTGTTACCGTAGTTTTAATACCTGATATCATGCTATGCGAGTTAATATATGATGTTGTACTCGGTATTTACTGACCCTGGACATGTTATACTTGACACGTGACATCTGACACCGACCCTAGACATGTTATACTTGATATACGATTTATGATACTAGCACACGGTATTTACATCGGCACTTGGCATGTTACACTTGATATATGATTTATGACACCGGTACTCGGTATTTACACTGGTACTCAGTATTTACACCGGCACTTGGCATGTTACACTTGATATATGATATATGACGCCGGTACTTGATATTTACACCGGCACTCGGTATTTACACCAACCCTTGCCATGCTATATTTGACATCGGTACTTGCTATGCTATACTTGACACTTGGTATCTGACCCCGATACTTGCCATGCTATACCTGACCCTGATATACGACACTGGTACTTGCCATGCTATATTTGACACATGATACCCAACACCGGTACTTGCCATGCCATATTTGGCACATGATACCCGACACCGGTACTTGCCATGCCATATTTGACACATGATACCCGACACCGGTACTTGCCATGCCATATTTGACACATGATGCCCGACACCGGTACTTGCCATGCTATATTTGACACATGATACCCGACATCGGTACTTACCATGCTATATTTGACACTTGATATATGACACCGGTATTTGACATGCTATATTTGTCACATGATATATAACACCTGATACCTGGCACCTGACACCTGACTCCTGTATTACCTGGCATATGCATGATTATTATATTATTACCAGACATTTGGTACTCCTGTATCTCCTGTTCTCCTGTACTCCTGTATCTCCTGTATTCTTGTACTCCTGTATCTCCTGTACTCGTACTCTTATCAATAGCACAGTCATTCCGGCGTCCGGCAGAGCATGCCTAGTGTCGAGATGACGAGGACGTATCCCACAATCGTGCTAGCGTCCGGCGGTTCCTGAATGGAACTAAGTGCCACACGGAGCAAAATGCCACATCACACACGTGATGGGGGCCACCTCTTGAATCTGTGGGGGCCACCTCTAGAATCCATTCCCCACACAGAACACAGTGCCACATAAAGCAAAGTGCCACACCACACACGTGGTGGGGGCCACCTCTTGAATCTGTGGGGGCCTCCTCTTGAATCTGTGGGGCTACCTCCTGTATCAACCCTCAGAGCATAGTGCCACATGGAGCAAAGTGCCACACCACACACGTGGTGGGGGTCACCTCTTGAATCTGTGGGGGCCACCTCTTGAAGCTGTAGGTCTACTTTCTCCCTCCTGCCTGTACCGCCTGGTGTTAGCGTGATAACATTCTCAGTGCCTATTAACACACACACACACACACACACACCTGTACATTGATAACGCCTGGAGCATGTGTTATTTGGTCTCTCCCCTATTCGAATAATGGTACCTGCATATCGGAGTTCGGATGAGTTCTACTGGAAGTGCGGGCTCCGGTATGAACTGTCGGTGTTGTGGGACGTCGGTGGGAAGGGACAAGAATAACATAAAAATATAAGAAACAGTAATAATATTAGGAACGTGTGATATTTGGTCTCTTCTTTGTTCGGGTCCTGATACTCACATATCAGACCCGGGTAAGTTCTACAGAGTGCGAACTCTAGTATGGACTATCGGTAATGTGAGGCGCTGGTAGGGAGGCGATTAAAATATCAAACGGTACTGATTATTATTGGATCAATTAAAATGCAACACCTTTATATTCTCCAATTACAATATTTTTCTTTGAGTTGACACCCTATTTTATAACACATGACCTTTGTGATACTATGATTACTCCAGACACACTCTAGTTCTGTTACCCTGAGGGCAACTCAAGTTGTATGAACTCAGAAGATGGTGACATCGGATATGTGGTATATAGATGAGGGTTTCCTTGTTTAGATTATCCCCTCGACGTATCAACCCCATGAATCCATAATCTGAGCTTATACAACTAGTGTTGTTCACACTTATATTTATCGTGTGTTTAGTGTATTTATCAGATTTTTAGTATATTTGTCGCATGATTATGTGTACCTATGCTCTCTGTACCATTTTTTATGCATGTTTTCCGATTCAGATTTACTGATATACATGTATTTACTTGTTCTCAGATTTACTGTCATTTTTTTTATATTACTTGTCATTTCCTGTACCTGCATGCCTGGACCACATCACTTGATCATGTACATGTTTGCCTGTTATGCACGTAATCTGGCTTTATCATATGTACTCGCTGGGGTTGCTAACAACCCTAGATTCTCATGCCCAGATCCTAGAGTCTGGACTGTGGCGGCCTTGCTGTACTTGATCAGAGCGGCGCAGCGGGAACGTGGATTAGCAGTTGCCTGTCTAGACCCTCCTTCTTCTAGCCTCTCCTTGATCGGCTCGCGAGATTCTCATCTTGCCACTCGTGAGTACTTTCCTGTATTTCATATTGTACATCCTGCTTTTGTGCTTCTTAGTGATCATATATTCTTCAGAAATTATATCATGTCTTGTGATAACTGTGTACTGGTGTTATTATTGCTGAATTGTTTATTACCACTGTGCTTTCATACTCTGATTCATGTCTGTACTGATGCTTAGCGTATATACGTGAGGGTATTTTCGACCTGCGTATATATGTCACAGTAACGTCTCCGTACCCTCGGGATCGGGGCATTACAATATTAATGCTGATGCTTTAAGTGAATAATTATCTAATGTTTGTGAAAAATTGTTAGAAAAATATAAACTTTTGAAAAAGAAAAATTTTGCATTGAATAAAGAAAATGAGGATTTGATTTCAAAACGTGATTTGGCTTTGCAAGAGAAGGTTGAGATTTGAAATGAACGTGACTCATTGAAATCCCAACTTGATCTTGCCCTGAAAGAAAATGAAATTTTGAAAAATAAAATACTTGTGATGAAGTTTTGAAGAGAATTGAAGTTCTATCTTCAAAACTTATTTTTTGTTTTAAAAGAAAATGATTCTTTGAAAAACAAAATTATTTCTATTTCAAAGAATTGGATTTGGTTCAAGGAAAATAAAACTTTGAAAAATAATTTAAACTCACATTTTTACCATGCTAGTATTGCTTCACCTTCTAGTGTATCCATTGCATGCTCCACCTCTTCTTCTCATATTGAAAATGACATATCCATATTAAAGAAGAGTGTTGATTGTTTGGGTTCCACTTTGAGCTAATGTGCCATGAGCCACACACGGTTGGAATCCATGTTTCGAAAGAAATAAGTTCCACCTATGTATGCACACAAATCACGACATACACATGCTTCTAATGCTTACACTTATGACACCATGTATGCTCATGTGTACACTTGTACACATTATGGACGTAAGAGCCACCTTGTAAAATTTTACTTTGATAGAATTAATGATTCAAATTTTGTAAATAGATTTGTTTGGGTTAGGAAAGGAGCTACCCCCATGGACCCAAAAGAGTATGGGTACCAAAACCCACTCTTATTTTATTTGATATAGGTGTGAGCTCTCACATGACGTGAGAGTTGTTGGTGTCTTGAGGTGAATGCGTTCCGAGCTAAATGGTGACAATTTTAGATGCATCATTTTCAAGAGGAGTTTGGTGGGAGGACGACCATGATTTGGAGATATAGAGATGTGCCCTACTCGTTTTGATAACGATCTCTAACTCCCATTTAGTATACATGCTTTCATTTATTGATTTTTAGCATGTCATATTTTAATGCTTATTATGTTAACTGTCATGTCAATTAGACTTGAAATATACATGATTAGTATTTGAGATACACTCATATTTATATGAACTATTACTTTTGTGTTCTCACTTTAGTTTAACTATTATGTATATCCTTATTCTAAGACATGTGCATTTATATAATGATCATATTGGTTTATATCTCGTTTTTGTGCCTCATGTTTTGGTTACATGTTTAAATGTAATCTTCATTAAAATTTGTATATGAACTTATACATCTAGTGAGCCACAAATTGATTATTATATGTTTGTACTTAATTGCTCATTTGTACCCATTAGATGTGCTAGTATAGCCTAGTTTTGATAATTCATGCATTTTAAACTTGTATTCCCATTTTGTACATGTTTTCATATGTTTTACTTCATGTATATGTTAAATTGTTTAAAAACTTCGGATATACATGTATACCCTTGAGTCATTTGCTTTTCAAGCAAATTTTATTATGGACTCATTTGTGTTTAGGGATGTGTATGTATACCTTTAGATTTAGACAAAACATACATATGCCTTGGAGTTAGTATTATTTTGTAAAAATTAAATTTTCATATTTTTCATGTTTACAAAGGAATTTCATATTGAGCTTTATTGCCTATTCCCATGATTTTGTGATTACATGATTCTTACACTCACATTACTTGATGTTTTCTCATGATTTTGTTTTCACGAGTATGATATGTGCTTTATAGATTTTGAGTGTTGATGATCGTGTAACTTACATGTTTTTTATGGAATATATTCTTATTTTATTCCTTACTTGAAGGATTTCATACTAGATTTTAAAATTATCATAAAACTAGTTGCGTATTTCTTCGTTTTGAAAGTATTTTTTAATTATGCTAAAATTATTTTCAAACTTATTTTTGAAAACCCCTTCCATCGAAGGACGGACGGATGGGCGACCATACCTTGTATGCTTAATTGAAAATCCTTTTAACATGTGCATGAAAGGGAAGGTATTATAAGTTATACACTTAATCCTCATTGTGTTTTCAATTGGTATCTCAATTGATATTTTTTTGTATACTCATATGTATACTCATATTTGTTTTCTATATATGTATGCATCAATCTTCGATTAGTACCAATTTTGATTGGTATTTATATTTTCATATATATATATGATTTGAGTGTGCTTACTATATCTTTACATCTTAAAGTACAAATTATGTTTATGCTAAGCTTGATTTAGTCCTTAATGACAATTATTTTTCAATTGGCATCTCATACAAGCTTATGCATGATTTTTATTGGTATTTCATAAAGGGGGAGAAAATTCATGTTTTATCTTTCAAATTGGTATCTTTCAATAGATTTCATTTTTAATTGATATCTTACTCCCAATCCTTATGGTGAAAATACTTTATTTTAGTATATACTAACATTTTCAATATTGGTATCATGTTTCATATTACATTGGTACTATATTGATATGAGTTATGCTTACCTAAATCAATTTGGTTTTTACTTTCAATTGATATCAAAAACTTACAAGACATTTTTTGGTATAAAGTTACTTATGAAATTGATTGTTACTTTCAATTGGTATCAAGATTTCCTATATATTTATATCTTTCAGTTGGTATCAAAAATTATACAATGTGTCATTTTCTATTGGTATCAAAATTTACAAGATTTTTTTTTTTGGTATTAAGATATTTTCACATTGGTATCTTTTTATCTCAAAATTTTTGTTTACTTTCAATTGTATCTTCAAAATGTTTTGTTTATTTTCAATTGGTATCATACATTGGTATCATGATGTTTCAATGTATACCTTTATCCTAAATTGATATACTTTTCAAATGGTATTATAATATTTTGATTTGCATTGCTTATATGCAAGGGAAGCTTAACATCTTCTCTATATATAGATTCATTTTGAGTGTGTGTCATATTGAAGTAAGTGACTTTTCTTTGTTATGTAGTACACCTGTGTAGTAGGAGTTTCACATCTCCTTTTATACATTGCATATTATGCTTTATGTGGTTAGGGTTCAGTCATCTCTTTTCATATAAATACATGTATGCAGAGGGAGTTAACATAACGTCTCTCCTCTTCATGAATAGATATTGCATATATATATGTTTATTGTTTGATTTGTTTTCACCCCTTTGTTGATGATTGACAAAAAGGGGGAGAGAAATTCGGAGAATGTTTTTGAGTTTACATGCATGTTTAGAAATTTGGAGAATGATTTATATATGCATGTTTACTTACAATTGATTTCATATATGCATGTTTACTTTTACAATTGGTATATGCATATATGTTTTGTTTATGCAAAAAGGGGAGAAGTATTCTTCACTTATGCATGTTTGTATTGGGCATTCATTGTATATCTTTATGTTTATTGCTTTGTATGAGTTAAGGGGGAGGTTCTATGAAGCTTAACTTTAATCCATGCATATATAACTCCATGAGTTTTGTCATCATCAAAAAGGGGGAGATTGTTGGCCCAAAGGCCCTTCACTCTAGTTTTGATAATGATTAACTCATTAGTTATAGTTTTCTAATAATCTTGTGATATTTAGTTTCAGATCAATCAGATATTAGTAGGTGATTGGCTTCAACAAAGTGTTTTGGAGCTTTCACATGTTGATTCAAGAGCTCGCGCGTCAAGATCGCATCTAGTACTCGGTTGGAGTCAAGCTCATTGAATCGCGTTTTGGATCGAGTCGACTTGGAGAAGGAGTTCTTCATTGTAAAGATTAGATAGTGTTGATATGCTCAAGTTCACATACACACACAAGTTTAAATTTTATTTGGTTTTGGTTTTTCGGTTTAACCTATACTGGATTGCATGTCAAAAACATAGATATAAGATGTCACGCCCCGCTTCCCAAAATACGCTGAAGCGGAGTCGCGACGAGAGTCGGCGACGTATATACGTGAGGAAAATACCCCACGATACACGCTAAGCCTAAATTAACCTGAACAAGATATAAATCTGAACCATAATAATCAACGATCACTGCAATAATACATATAAGGCTACACATGATCTCAAATGAAATAAGGAATAGAATAGAAGCTAGGTGTGATATACAGGAATCAAAGAATAATAGTAGGAATAAGAAAATGAAATAATACCAGAATAAAAAGGGAGAGAGAATCCAGCTCCTAGCAAAGCGTACAGTCTCATCGAACACCTGCACAATAGAAACAAGCGTCCAATATCTGGTGTGCAAATCCAGGGTCGTCAGAAAGTGACCTGGTGAGTGTGTGTAAAGAGAACTGCTCGTGCATGTAAACAGTGTGCACAAAATAATAACAAATAACTGCAAACACTAGATAACATGATAAATAAACACTGAATAACAATAACATGAATAAGTGTATAAATAAAAGACAAGTAAAATAACTGTAAACAAACAACTGATGTCAAGATGTGTAAGCTATCATATGTCACTAGTCTGGTATATAACTTGGTCATGTGTATGGTCATATGTCTATCATAGCTTATCTATGTGTACAATCAGGTGATTACGGTCAGTCACAATACATTATAACAGTTCATTATCATTTATTATGTCAGCGAACACCATTGCCACCTGCCCATACTACGCCTACTACACGTGTCAATCAGGGTCCTAAGTTATTGAAATTAGTGGAAGAGACATTCTCCATGCTTTAGGTGAGTCCCGTACATACCCAGGACCACGGCCTCAGTTTCCTGGCGCTAAACCAGGCCGTATCGCTAGGTACTCAGTAACAGTAATCTCACTGTGAAAACAGTGGAACAATAACAGTACAGATGGGATGTCAGTCATCCCCCAGGAACCCTGCAGTGGAACCCTCAGTCGGCTGCGCAACTTGTATCCTAGGTCCACCCAAAATACAGACGCTGTTTCCTCCATCAATTTTCTCAATCCCGGTGTAAGTTGTTCAATTACTTTATTATTAAATTTAGTAAAAACAATCAATACCATGGTTACTTAGAACACTGGGACGATGTGGTGACAGTAACGATAACAGTACAGTAACAGTCAATCAGTAATCGTATACACGGTGAACAATATCAGTAACAGTGAACAGTAACAGTAACCGTGTATACGATGAACAATAGAACTGTACAGGGTGTTACGGTCAAACAATCATTTCCAGTAGCTTTCAGTAACATGAATTTAATACAGTAACAGTCTAGACACCTCTACTCATTATACAGTCTCAAAATCTCATACTTGTACTAAATACAATACTAATGAATCTGCCAGCTCATAATTTCCATAGTCATCATGAGTATCAATCCATATCTAGTAGTCTGGTCTAATGAACCACCGTCTTAATATATCAATAATTAGTGATCAGTTCTCTTACCCTATCAACCAGCTCTGATCCTCAAGTCATCAATATATTTACATCTCAATAACTGAATTAACAAATGTTCTGACACATCTATTCAGATCTCCACACTCTAGTCTGATCAAAGTCATCACACACTCTTGTTTCTATCAAGGTCAAACATAAGGTCCCAAAGTCGAGTAACATATCAGAGCTATATCTAAGATCTATCAGGTCAGGTCAATCCAACCAATATCTATTCCTCAAATCATATTCATCCATCTATATCCAATATTATAGCCCCAGGGTAGAGTCCTCAATCCATAAAAGATCTAATAACAGTAGTCAGACTAAAGTTAGTCGACTAGGGGGAAGGAACAAGTCGACTAGCGTATGGGTTAGTCGACTAACAAGCATAATAAGTCGACTAATAAAGGGTACTAGTCGACTAACAGGGAAGGCAAGTCGACTGACATATAAGTATAGGTCAGCAACAGAGGCTACACAACTTTTAGAACAACAAGTAGTCGACTAAGGCTATGATAAGTCGACTAGTATAGAAGTACTAGTCGAGTATAGGAAAGGCAAGTCGACTAACAGGAGTAATAGCCAGAAACAGAGAGTACAAGACCTACAGGACAAACACATAGTCGACTACAGGTAGGATAAGTCGACTAATATAGGATATTAGTCGACTACAAGAAATGGCAAGTCGACTATGGTAGGTTATTAGTCGACTATAGGAATAGGGTAGTCGACTAGGGTTGATTACAGTCGACGAACAGAAAGTCGATAACTATTTTAAAAGGGAACCTAGTCGACTATAGGGCAAAGGTAAGTCGACTAATATAATGGGTAAGTCGACTAATGATCCTGCAAACCTGATATTGAATGAACCTACACATATTCCCAATCTTGTAAACATTAAACAAACACATAACACAGAGAGGGAGAGATCACTCACATGAATTAATCTATACATTCATATTATTCTCAACCCCTATTTGTATGTTTATCCCATGTATAAGCCGAACCAACGCGCACACACCACATCAATGAAAAGAGTGAGAATTGAGAACTCACACAAATACATGTACATATGCACTCATATAATTTATCATGATAGTAATTAATGTGACCACACACACATATACTGTTAAATGAATAGAGAGGGAAATGGAGACACTCACATCGTGGGGGCACGGGCGCGTTCGCTCTCGCCTACGGTGATCCACGGCAACTCACGGAGAGCCGGAAAATGACATCCCCCACACAATTAAACACATGTGAATTAATACACATCCATTCACTTCAACATAACAATTAATCTACCTATGCACTAAAATATATATACATTAAATATAATTGAATGTGAGAAGGAGTGAAAACTAACCTTGCAGGGACGGCCTGTGCGTGCTGGAAATTGCCGCGCGGAGTGATCATGCTGCCACGGAGAGCCCGGAGGTTGTCGGAGGATGTCACGACTCGCCGGAAGAGGAGTGTGCAGCCTGGGGGAGCTGCTGCCTGGACTGTGCGCGCGCAAGGGCTGCTGTTGGCGCTGCTGGAGATCGACGGGGCCGCGAGGGTGGCCTGGGGGTCTCGGCCTGCTGTTCACGGCCGGCTGCAAGGGGTCTGCCGGAGGGGGCGGCTGCTGTTGCTGGTTGGGTGCGGCAGGGCTGATGGGGTGGCTGCTGTTGAGATGGGGAGATTAGGGAAGAGATTAGGTTTAACAGAATTCTATGATTAGTTAGGAGGTTAAGATTGGGTTGTTAGGATTGGAGATTTATAGGGATATAGGATTAGGTTGGGATTTGGATTTAGGGGGGTTAGTTAGGATTATTATATGAGAGAATTTGTCTTGGGTTTCGGGTTAATGGATTTGAATGTGGTTAAGATTATAGGGTAATGGTTTGATAATGGGCTAAAAGAGTTAACGGGTATGGGTATGGATAAGTAATAACGGGTTGGGTAGAGATGGCCTATTGGATGTGGGTATGGATCAAGAAATAGACTAATGGTTATGAGATATAGGGTATTGGGTTAACGGGTGGGATTAGGAATCAATGAAAGAGGAACAATAATAATAACATATATCTATAATAACATAACACTAATAATAATAATAATTAAGTACAGTAAAAATAAATACAAAAATAGAAATATATTATTATTTACTTAGGATATTACATAAGATCTTTCATGTATATTAGATTTTATCCATATACAATATACTTCAAAATTGTTTCAATATCATGTATTTGTATTTACATGAGTTTTGGAGAAAACGGTTTTCCATTTCAAAAATTCTAAATTTGAAAAATACCATTTTGTATTTAAGCCAAATTTCAATATCACAAAAATAGTTCAAATTGTTTATAATATGTGTTGAATTTTTGTCACACATGTTTGTATTTCAAAGAAAATAAAAGAACTTATTTTTGTGGAGTTTATGTGATTTTATGGGATTTTATGGAAGTCAAAATACCAAGTTTTTAATCCCAAAAACTGGACGTGGCTGTTCTGCCAGTCGACCGGACGGTCACCGATGCAGAAGTCGGTCGACCGATCCGGTCAATCGATGTGCACAGACGTGCACAAAGCCATTTGGCTGGAAGGCCGATCGACCGACCTGGTCGATCGCCAGAGAGCTTTGCTCTTTGGAAATGGCCACGGTCGACAGGGCGGTCGACTGACAGAGAGCCTCTGCTCTCTGTTTCTAGGCATCGGTCGACCGGTCGGTCCACCGATGGCACAACGGTCGGGAATCCGTCCGTTGGCCGGTCGACCGGGCGGTCGACCGACAGCAGAAAAATTCTGCTGTCTTGGCCCAACAGATAGTTTTTGTTTTCGGTTATAAATACCCACTTCTTTGGGCTGTTTTGAACAAGTTTTTAGAGAGCAAAAATTCTCATCTTTATAAGTGTTTAACAACAAGTTTTTAAAAGAGTTTTGAGCTTAAAGATTTAATCTTTATTTGTTTTAAAACAGGTTGAAAAATTCAAATAAAAATAGAGTCTTTGGAATTGGTTTTTGATCTTCATTTCTATAACTAATCTAGAAGTTTTCCAAAGAGTTTTCTTTGTGATTTTGATTTTCAAACTCTATATTTTTTTCACATTTGAGCTATCTATCATCCTATCTATTAGGATCTATCTTGTGGGAAAATTAGTTTGTGGTTGTTGATACCACCAAGTGTTGTAAACCTTCCATACTTTGTGATATCCTTCTAGTGAGAGGTGATTGTGTTATTATCCCTCTAGTGAAGAGGTGATTGTGGAGGTTGTGTTGTATCCCTCTAAGTATAGAAGTGATTGTTGGAGTTGTGGCTTTGAGCCTTATCCCTCTTGTGTGAGGTTGATCTTGTTTGGCTAAGTGCCCATCCCTCTAAGCGTAGAGGTGATTTGTGTTGTGCCTTGTCTCTTGTGTAGAGGTTGTATTTATTTGAGAGAGGAGTTGTATACTCCCAGTTTGTATTACCCAAATCCTCAGTGGAGGTTCCCTCTGTGGGAAGTCCTGTGTGGACGATATAGTGAAAATTCTTCTGTGTGAAGGCGGGGACGTAGAGCAGTGGCTCGAACCTCGAAATACATCTTGGTGTTTGCGTTTGATCCACTTTCTCTAAACTCTCTCTTATTTGTGCATTGCATCATATTGTTCAGTATGCTTGGGTTTGTTGTGTGCCATAGTTGTACTAAACCAAGAGAGCTTCATATAGCACCTCAACTCTTATTCAGAGGAATCAAGAGGAGTTAGTCCAGAGTCCTTCACCGGAATTTGACTACATTTTTTGGTTACGCTAAGTGTGTTGCAATTAGTTTTTAAATTCTGTATTATTTGTCCTTAGATTAGCCTTACACCTATTCACCCCCTCTAGGTGTATTTCATATATTTGTGTGGTTTGATTCATATGCGAACGCAGATGATGATTTGGCTAGTAATTGACTGTATGGTTTAGAATTAGAAGATAGAAGTAAGCAACAACAAAACATGCTGTATAGAAATCAGTAGCGTTAACACCGGTATTGGTAAAACCTGGGGTAAATTTGGGCTGTACTAAATAAAAGTATTAAAGTCAGTCCTTGATTGAAATAAAGGATAATTATACTATCAAAAGAGTAATAATTCATTAATATCAAAATTGTCGTGTAACTTTCACTTGTATCAGAAGTGATGAGAAAATTCTGAATTAAATCAAGTTGTAACCAATAGGTAGTCTGCCTGAGCATAGAAGTGGCAATTGTTGATGAATCCTGGATGTTAACTAAATGATAAAAGGTGAATAAGTATTATGATAGGAAAAGCGAATACTGGTACTACTGTCAGAACTTGACCGGTACGATATTGGGATCATTAAGTGAATGCATTATGTGTGCATTTGGTACCTCTAAATATGATAAGAATTCCTCGAAACTAACGATTAAGAAATGAAATCGCATGAACTTGACTGTGTAACACATCGGTATGTAGCCTTTGTGATAAGAAATGTGCATAAGTATGTATATGATGTCGTGTACTGTATTGGGGGAAGGGACCGGGTTTAACTGGAGGTGATCGAAGGGGTATTGCTGTTATTTATTGTATTAGAGGAAGGGACCCGCTTAACCGAAGGTGACCGAAGGGGAGTATTGTTGTTATTGATTATTTCAGAGGAAGAGACCAGATTGAACCAGAGGTGATCGAAGGGGAGTATTGATATTATTTTATTGAAGTATGCTTGAATATATGTTTATGATATCCGGTATATGGACATGATTGTCTATGATATCCGAAGTATGGATGTTAATAGGTATGATACCTAGTATATGCATATGATTATTTATGATATCCGGTATATAGATAAGATTGTTTACGATATCTGAATTAAGGATATTAATATGTATGGCACCTAGTGTATGCATATAGTTGTCTATGACATCGGGTAAATAGATTGTTGTGACATCCAGTATATGGATGTGAGTGTCTCGTATTCTTCATGTATGAATACATAGTTATAATTGGATACTATCATGAGTAGTGTGTGATGTCATATGTATGTTGGGGTAGGTGCAATATTGAACTGTAACTAATCTACTGAGTAAGATTATGCTCTGCAAGAGTTGTGCTGTGATTAGGCTCTCCAAGAGTTGTGCTGTGACCATGATTATATATGAAATACGAACATGTTACAAACTGAAAATCGGAGAGGTGATTATAAGAGACTAACGAGTAGGTCAAGTATTGCAAAATCATTGATATTGTATGTTAATGAAATATTGGTCATGGACCCAGAAGAATACATATAGAAAGTATCAGATAATAGAAAGAATTTATGATTCATAAGCTGCAGTATCAACCATAAGTAGAAAGTATTGAAACTGATTTTTGACATTGCTCGACTGTATAATACTTGAAATACAATGGTAGTATAATACAAACTCTTTTTTGACTGATTTCACTCACTGAGCTATTAAGCTCACCCTACCACAGATTGATATTTTCAGGTCTCGGCAAGGCGGAGGTCCGACTTAGAACTGAAAGGATGTCCTCTTGAGACATTGCATGCATTTCATGGAGGAATCTGATTCCCTTTTTGTAAACTCTGATCTTTTTATTAATTGTGAGTTAGTGCTAGTAGCAGTAGATAGTGTTACATTTTGAATGATGGGAATTAAATATGACGATGTGCAGTTTGTATATTGAGTTGAACTGATAAATGGTTTGGGTTAGAATATATATATATATATATATCAAGGGAAGAAATTCTTATGTATATGTTATTTGATTTACCTTGAGATGAATTGATGTAATTTTAAAATTTATAAGTAGGCTGATGTTTGCCGAAATCTAAATTATTGTTTTGAGAGGGTGTCTATATTTCAGAGGGGATGCTGCCGAAATTTCTTTAGTATATTCTGATTAACAAGCGATGAGGTTGATGATTATAGATTTTGAGGTAATTAAACTGGGACCGTTACAGTTGGTATCAGAGCTTAGACTTAGAAACTTAGAATAGAACTCAGGTGTAGGTCTTGTTGGCCCAAAAGGTTACACTCTCCATTTGTTTAGAGTTTTAATGATAACAAACAAATAAGAGTTATTTGGTACTAATTAGTTTGTTTAAGATAAGTTTTCAGGTTAGTACCATATCTGGAGGCCATTGCTTAGCTATTGCAAGAACTTCTAGGTTCATGAAGCAAAGAAGGCGTTTTGCACATCAAGGAAGGAACATAGAAGAGAAGGCTCTAGCAAGGCATTACATGGCTCAAGACTTCAAGATTGCTCAAGATAATTCATTAGATTTGTTTCTAGTTTTATTGTTTTGTTAAAGAATAGTGAATAGGTTTGAAGCTCTATCACGCACGTTTTTGCACACATCTTATTTCTAAATATTTCTTATAATATGTACAAAATATTTTTGTATACAATCTTCTTCTGCCTACAAACTCATTTTTATGTTTAATTAAATCTCTATTCAAAACTACTTTGCTTTATTTTAAATTCCCCTCAAAAATCTATTTATGTTTTGACTTTTGACCTGAGCCGTTCGACCGACCGGCCGACCGACCCTTTGTCAGGTTAAGTTGGTCGACGACCGAGGTTCTGGCAGCAGTGCGTATCCGTGTGCACGTTTCACGGTCGACCGGGCGGTCGACCGAAACCTGCCTGACTGTAAGACATTTGCTCTCTGTATTTTTCGGTCGACCGGACAGTCGACCGAGAGCCGGCAACAGCTCTTATTTTTGAATGTCGGTCGACCGGCCGGTCGACCGAGTGTGCCGTTTGAACAGTGACGGCTAGTTTTCTGAGCAGATTTTTTTTTTGTCTTTTTCTTTCTAAAAAGGGCTTAAATGATATTTACTGATCCTAATACTTCCTAATTAGCCTTAAGTGAGTTTTATCTTCAAACCCTAGCCCTCTACTATAAATAGAGGTGTTAGGGGAGAGGTTCATGACTAGAAAAATTTGCAAAAATTTCAAAAGTTTAAGGCATTCAAAAGAGTTTGGTTTCTTGGTATTGTGCTGAAAATTCTCTCTCATTTTCTGAAGTGTTTTCAAGAACTCTCTGATTTCTTTTTCTTTTCTCCTTACACACAAGAGCTTCATTCCTACTCATTGTTCTACAAGGATTATTGTAAGGGAAGAGAGTTTTGCAAAAGAGAGTTTGTGGTCTTTTGACTACCAAGAGAAAACTTGTACTTGTGATTGTGGAGTGGGTACTCCGGTGTATTTGTAACATCTTTGTGAAGTTATAGTGGTTAGAAATCCTTCTGGGGAAGGCGGGGACGTAGAGCTGGGTGCTCGAACCTCAGAAAAATTCTCGGTGTTTGCGTTTGGTTTACTTGCTCTTACTTCTTGCTTTACTTTCATTGCTCTTATTACTTGCTCTCAATCTTCATTGCAATATTCATTTGTTTTCATTCTTCTTGTCAATCATAGTCCCATACAACAAGGTTGCATTGCGCACCTCTAACTCATTTCAAGAGGAATCAGGAGGAGGGAGTTCAGAACCCTTTACGGGGCATTCGGTTCTTAGTCTTGTTTTGGGCGATTGTTGCATCATATTTTTAAATTGTGCATTGATTAGCATTATCACCTATTCACCCCCCCCCTCTCTAGGTGATTTTCAATTGTATCAGAGCTTGGACTCTAGTTTGGCTTAACATCCTTAGAGAGATCCTTAAAATTTGCTAATCAACATTTGCGTTCCATTTGTCATTCACTAGTAAACATGACCGACAACATCAAAACCCCTCCTAAATTTGATGGACTTATTTCCCTATTTGGAAGGTTAGGATGACTATCTTTTTACAATCTTTAGGTAGCTTAGTGGCTAAATCCTGACCAAACCCTATGTTAGACCCGATAATGATGAAAGCACATGGTCCGACTTTACCTTTAGAGAATATGAGGCTAACTCCAAGGCCCAAAATTCCCTTCTAACCACCTTGAATGAGGACGACCTTACACGGGTAATACACTGCCAATCCGCCTATGAGATTTGGCAACATTTGTTGGTTACACACGAGGGAACTTCACAAGTTAAGAGAGCTAAGATAGATCTCTTAAGGTCCCAATATGAATCTTTTAAAATGATTGATGATGAAACCATTGATTGCATGATTACAAGGTTTACTAAAATCACCAAAGCTCTTTCCTCTTTAGGTGATGATATCTCCAATGACCAAAAGGTGCGAAAAGTGATTCGGGCTCTTCCTTCATCATGGGAGATAAAGGCCACCACCTTGAAAGAATTGAACGACAAGGATGAAATAGACCTCATTAGTCTCATTGGGAACTTAAAAACCCATAGATGGAAAGAAGGCAAGAGAAGAGGCCGCTCCGCTAAAGAAGAATTCCATAGCCTTCAAGTCTTCATCCACTCTTGAGGACGATGAAGAAGATGAAGAAGATGAGGAGCTCTCCCTTCTTATGCGAAATGTCAAAAGGATGTACCGGAAGAACAAGCTCAACTTCCAAAGAAAATTTCAAGGTAAAGAGGAAGAAGAATTATTTGCTACAATTGCCGAAAGCCCAGACATATCATGGCGGATTGCCCGGAGTTCAAGAAGAAGATGACTTCCTCCTTCAAGCCAAAGAAGCCGGTGGAAAGAAAGCCTACAAAGCCACATGGGATTCGAAAAGCGAATCCGAAGACGAGGTGGACACGGCGAACATGTGTTTCATGGCAAACACACCAAAGGTAACCCCACAACCTTTTGATGAAGATGATGAATTAACTAAAGAAGTTATTGTACATGCTTTTGTTGAACTCTCCGAAACTTATGATAATAAAAAGATTGAGTGTTCAAAATTGGTAAAGGAAGTTGCTTTTCTTAAAAATCAACTTGCTATGGTTTCTAAAGAAAAAGATAAAATTTCTTCCAATCTCATCTCTATAAAGAAGAATTTAGTGCTTACAAGATTTCTTGTAAGGCAAAATTCCTAAGGTTGATGAAAAAGAAATTTCTTCTTTAAAACTAAAATGGTTGATTTTGAAAAGGTTTTGAAAGATTATGCTTTTAACACTAAGAAACTTGAAGAAATGTTTTAAAAAAAGCACACTTCTCATGCTAAAGATTCTCATGTTAAGATTTCTCATGCTCACACTTCACACAACACTCAAATCCACACATGCTCACAAGTCTCACACTCACTATGCTTTTAAATATGATAGAGTGTATAGATGTCTTATTGTGGTAAGAATGGACATTTGGCTAAGTTTTGTTATGACCAAGTAAATAGATCAAATAATCTTGTTTGGGTTCATGGCACTAACTCTTTAGGACTCAAGAAAATGTGGGTACCAAAATCAAGTCCTAAATTATTTGATGTAGGTACACACCAAGGCTCCAAGACGTAAGGAGCGGTGGTACCTTGATAGTGGTTGTTCAAGACACATGACATGGGACATCAATAACTTTACAACCCTATCAAGGTACATGGAAGGTGGCACCGTCACCTTCGGGGATGACTCCAAGGGCACTATCATCGTATAGTATAGGTACATTCAAATTGGTGCATCTCTTATTATAGAAAATGTAGTTCTTGTTGACGGTTTCAAGCATAACTTGCTTAGTATTAGTCAACTTTGTGACCGTGGACTTAAAGTTGTTTTTGATGATTCTTCTTGCAAGATTTTTGATGTTAAAATCAATGATTGTATTCTCACCGGTTTTCGTGACAATAATGTTTATATCATTGACATGCTTAATTTAGATTGTTCTACTAAATGCTTGAAGGCTTTTGATGAAAATTCTTGGTTTTGGCATAGAAGATTAGGACATGCATCTTTTGACCATCTTTCTAGGATTAATTCTAAGGAATTGGTGAAGGGTATACCTTGCTTGAAGTTTGAGAAAGACCGCATTTGTGGTGCGTGCCAACTTGGGAAACAAACCAAGTCTTCCTTCAAACCAATCAAGGATATCATGTCAACTAGGCCATTAGAATTAATTCAATGGATCTTTTTGGACCAACTAAAACTAAGAGCTTAAATGGTAGTAGATTTGCATTTGTTTTAGTTGATAATTTTTTCCGTTTCACTTGGGTTTTCTTTTTGGAACACAAAGATCAAACTTTTTCTCATTTCAAAATTTTTTGAGAAAGGGTTGAAAAGAAAAAGGTTTTTCAATTTTGAGAATAAGGAGTGATAGAGGTGGTGAGTTTGTTAACCAACTCTTCATGACTTATTGTGATGAAAAGGGAATCAAGCATGAAATGTCATGTCCTAGAACTCCACAACAAAATGGAGTTGTAGAAAGGAAAAATAGAACACTTCAAGAAATGGTTAGGACCATGATAAGTGAATATGACCTCCCTCAATATTTATTGGCCGAGGCCGTAAACACCGCATGCTATATTTCAAATCGTATTTATTTGTGTATAAATTCTTCCAAAACATCTTTTGAAATGTATCATTCTAGAATACCTAATGTTGCATATTTCAAAGTTTTTGATGCAAGTGTTTTGTTTTGAATACCAAAGATAACTTGGGTAAATTTGATGCTAAGGCTTATGAAGCTATCTTTGTTGGATACTCTACTACTAGTAAAACTTATAGAGTATTCAATAGATCTTCCCTTACCATTGAAGAATCCATGGATGTTAAATTTGAAGAATCTAATGTGGTTGTTGAGAATATTGTAGAGATTATTGACCCATTAGGTGAAGACATGGAGAGACTATCTTTGAAGGACTCACCACCTCTCAGAAGAAAAGTAAGAATCCATTGGTGATGTTCAAGAGGATAAAGAGGAAAGCTCTCATCCGCTTCCTAAAGCTTGGAGATATGCTACAAATCATCCCAAGAAGCTCATCTTAGGTGATGCATCTAAAGGGGTAACAACTCGCTCCAACCTCCATGACTTATATGGTAACTTTGCCTTCATTTCTCATTTTGAACCCAAAAGCATCCTCGAAGCCGAGGCGGACTCATATTGGTTGCTAGCCATGCAAGAGGAACTCAATCAATTTGAGCGCAACCAAGTTTGGCACCTTGTTCCTAGGCCTCACGATAGACCAATAATTGGTACTAAGTGGATCTTTAGGAATAAGATGGATGAATCCGGAAATGTGATTAGGAATAAGGCTAGGTTAGTGGCCCAAGGTTACACTCAAGTTGAGAAATTGACTTTGAGGAGACCTTTGCACCCGTAGCACGGCTTGAAGCCATACAGATGACACTAGCTTTTGCATCTTTCAAAATTTTAAACTTTTTCAAATGGATGTGAAAAGTGCATTTTTGAATGGTTTTATTAATGAAGAAGTTTATGTTGAACAACCTCCCGGTTTTATTGATCATGTTCATCCTAATTTTGTTTTTAAACTTGATAAAGCTTTGTATGGATTGAAACAAGCTCCAAGAGCTTGGTATGAAAGGCTTTCTAGTTTTCTCATTTCAAATAATTTTGTTAAAGGCAAAGTAGACACAACTCTTTTTACTAAGCATGTTGATAATGACATTTTAATTGTGCAAATTTATGTTGATGATATAATTTTTGGATCTTCTAATGAGTTTTTATGCAAGGAGTTTGAAAAGGTTATGCAATGTGAGTTTGAAATGTCTTCCATGGGTGAATTGAATTTCTTTCTTGGACTCCAAATCAAGCAATTGTAAGATGGGAACTTCATATGTCAAGCCAAGTACGCAAAGGAACTCGTAAAGAAGTTTGGACTTGAAGACTCTAAAGTTTGCAACACTCCCATGGCAACTACAACCAAGCTTGATAAGGATGACCAAGGTAAAAATATTGATACTAATTGTATAGAAGCATGATAGGTAGTCTTTTGTATTTGACGGCAAGTAGGCCGGATATAATGTTTAGTGTGTTCTTTGTGCTAGATTTCAATCGTGTCCCAAAGAGTCCCATCTTATTGCGGTAAAACGCATTATTCGTTATATTAAGGGCACAATTGGAATGGGTCTTTGGTATCCGAAAACTGGAGATTTCTCAATGACGAGTTATTCGGATGCCGACTATGCAGGTTGTAGAGTAGATAGAAAGAGTACTAGTGGGATATGTCAATTTCTTGGTAATTGTCTTGTTTCATGGTCCTCTAGGAAACAAAATTTCGTAGCTCTTTCAACCGCCGAGGCGGAGTATGTTGCCGCGGAGGCTTGTTGTGCACAAGTCCTTTGGATGAACATACTCTCCTTGATTATGATTTACATTATAACCATATAAAAATATTTTGTGATAATACTAGTACTATACATATGACTAAGAATGCAAATCAACATAGTAAGACCAAGCACATTGAGATTAGATATCACTTTCTTAGAGATCATTTTGAGAAAGGAGATATAGATATTGATTATGTTTCTACGGATTTGCAACTTGCCGATATTTTCACTAAACCACTTGATTTTGCTAGATTTTCTTTCATATGTGGTGAACTTAATGTTTGTGTTATTGAATAATAATGTTTTCTTGACCCTTTTTGATGTATGACAAAAGGGGGAGAATGAGTTTATGTATGGTAATATGAGTTCATATGGTTTTGGTTCATATGAGTTTATATATGTTTTCAGTTTTTGATGTGTTTTATGAATATGTGTTTTCATGAAATTTGTATTTAGTGTTTTGCAAGTGTTTTATCTCTTTATATGGTTTTTGATTCATGATGTTTACTTGCAAATTACAAATTACATTGTTTTTCTTTGTCAATATAGCATAATTTGAGGGGGAGCTTTCTCCTCCCCTATATTTTTGTTTATAGCCTATTTGTTTTGTCATCATCAAAAAGGGGGAGATTGTTGGCCCAAAAGTTACACTCTCCATTTGTTTAGAGTTTTGATGATAACAAAACAAATAAGAGCTATTTGGTACTAATTAGTTTGTTTAAGATAAGTTTTCAGGTTAGTACCATATCTGGAGGCCATTGCTTAGCTATTGCAAGAACTTCTAGGTTCATGAAGCAAAGAAGGCGTTTGCACATCAAGGAAGGAACATAGAAGAGAAGCTCTAGCAAGGCATTGCATGGCTCAAGACTTCAAGATTGCTCAAGATAATTCATGAGATTTGTTTCTAGTTTTATAGTTTTGTTAAAGAATAGTGAATAGGTTTGAAGCTCTATCACGCACGTTTTGCACACATCTTATTTCCAAAATATTTCCTATATATGTACAAAATATTTTTGTATACAATCTTCTGCCTACAACTCATTTTTATGTTTATATAAATCTCTATTCAAACTATTTGTTTTATTTTAAATTCCCCTCAAAAATCTATTTATATTTTGACTTTTTGACCTGAGCCGGTCGACCGACCGGCCGACCGACCCTGTGTCAGGTCAAGTCGGTCGACCGTCCCTGTCGACCGAGGTTTGGCAGCAGTGCGTATCCGTGTGCACGTTTCACGGTCGACCGGGCGGTCGACCGAAACCTGCCTGACTGTA
>JAVJIF010024723.1:0-55797 GCA_038442645.1 Agave tequilana | reverse complement strand
CGAAAAACTGAATCCAAAACATGAAACGTGTGTGTGTTGTGAACTTGAGCATATCACACTATTCTAATCTTTACAAATGGATCTAAAACAAACTAAACTAAAGGTACCAAAGTCTTCTTGACGAACTCCATCTTCAAGCCGACTCGATCAAACCGTGATCCACCGAGCTTGACTCCAATGAGTGCTATATATGATCTTGATGCTCGGGCTCTGGAATCACCACGTGAAAGCTTCCAAACCATCTTGTTGAAACTAATCACCAACTAATATCTTGATAAAAGATCTGAAACTAAACATCACAAGATTATTAGTAAAACATAACTACATGAGTTAATCATCATCAAAACTAGAGTGGAAGGCCTCTGGGCCAACAGAACATACATTACGTTGGACGCTGGATCCAATGCAATATCCTTGGCCTCGACCACACCATCTCTTTCAATAGGCCAGTGCTATAGATTATCCATGATCTAATGACTAGGCAGCACACAGTTTGTATAAACACGATTATATTTAACTATATCATCACCAACTCCACACGAACAAGAGGTGCCAAATATTCATATCCTGTATTAGTGACTAATCTGTGTAAGAATTTCTTACTAGACAACGTCTTTGATTCATATGACCGTGTATTTATTGCACTAGAACGGGCAACTAGTGAATATATTAGTTGTCTCCATACCGTTCGGACCCCTAGTGTCCAACTTGAAGATGCCTAAGCAAAGTCCTCTTCTAAGGAACTCTTGGAAGAGGGTGATGAGCTTGTTTTTTATAGCAGCCTCCACCACTGATCCTAGGGCTTAATGTCTTCCTTATGGAAAGGAATGAAGAAAATCTTTAAGGGGCAGATTAGGTTAAGAAAGCAGCTGGGGGAGCAGACCACTCGTCTGGACCGCATTAAGGGGTTTGGGGAGGTCACAGTCAGCTGGTCCGAGTCATAGGAGGGGGTGATATCCTTTCATTACCTTATTTCATGCATGTATTTTATTTGCATACATTAGGGACAATGCATAAGATAGATATAGGGGGGTGGATACTAACATAGATTTTTCATTTTTTAGGATTTTTATTTTTTTAGGATTTTCTTAGATTTTGATAATAATATATATATATATATATATATATATATATATATAAATATTTTCCTGTGATCTATTTTTAAAAGAATTGACTTGATCTTAGGAATTAGGGAAGCTCTAAACTAGGATTTCTTAATATAAGTTAAAATAAGAAGAATTGTTGGATCTTTAGTTAAGAAAGAAAAGATTAGAAAGATAATTAGATTTTGAATTTTCCTAAGTATTATATACATTTACATGTTAAGGATTAGTCAAGAACTTAGTACCTTTATATATATAAAAGAAAATAAAAAGAAAAAAATTACGTGTTAGAAATTAATAAACACTTGATCACCAATTAAGCTGGTTAGTTGAGCCTTAAGAAGTGTTACAAGTCACGCCTAAAGGTGGTTGAGTCCTTAGCATTCGTGGCCTGATTTACTCAAGTCCTTGAACCTTAGGGATGTACCCCATCTGGTGCTCTAAGATCGTCTGGTCTGGGAGTCATCGATAAAAGGCTCACTACATTGGTAAATAGAAAGCCTAATGAAGCTAAGGAAAATAAATAAGTATAAATACATATATACACAAAAATAAAAAATTAATAACAAATATAAATAAATGTATCATAGTCTAAGAACAATTCCTCATACATATAAATGTATATATATTAGGCTTGATACAAAATCTGGTGCTCTCCCTATTTTTGAAACTTAACCTAAGTTGAAGACAAAACTTCAAATGGAGACTTATAATGAGAAGGAAAAGTTTGGGGTAACTTAAAACCAAAAGATCAATTAAATTCTTACGAAAATGGGTCATAAAATCTCTTTTTTTTTGAAAAATCACTAACATGTTTCTTTTTCTTTGAATTTTGTGGGTGCAATCCGCTGAAAACCCTGAGGTGACAATACTCCTCCTCTAGGATAACCTAGAGGTTTAACGGCTTGTTGCACATGCTCAGTGCAATCGTGTCACCTATGAAAGTGGTGTAATAATGTAGTTAGGATTTTTACTTTTCTTTGCTTATTTTGCTCGAGGACGTAGGTATGGGGTGTGATTAGTGTTCCATTTTGCATTATTTTATATCACATTACCATGCATTTTATCAATAAAAATAAAATTTTTAATGGCTACTTCTCTTATATTTCAGGTCCACTCTTTAATGGAGAAGAAGGCCCAAATCCAAGATTATTCAAGGATTTAAAGGAGATTAAAAGAGCCCAAATTAAAGAGGCCCATACCTGTAACGAACCAGAGAATATTCTCGTGGTTCTAGAAGCTCTTGCAGTACACCTGGGCAGTAACAGAATATCAAAGCGATCGTTGGCACAACAGCCTAGATTCTAGCCCCGTTTCTACGGCAATACTATGGCCGTTGATGCAACGATTGATCCTACGGATGCGATTGATAGCGATTAGCTTCTGGTGCCTATATAAATACCCCTAGGGCCTCTGTTGAAGAAGGGAGGGGAGGATAGCCATCATTTTAGGAGAAGGTTTAGGATTTCTTTAGGTTTCTCTTAGTGTCCTCTTGTAATTTTCATTTCTCTTTTTAGATCTAGAGAAGAGAGAGAGGGTGAGAGTGAGGTCTCTTAATTGAAGAGTGACAATCAAATACAAAGCTCATGTTCTCCTTCCTCTAATTTCTTGCTCTTTTAATTTCTTGTCATTTACTTTCAAGCGTTTTATTTCCTTACACTTTATTTTACTATGTCTTCTTCCTTGCTTTACTTTTTTATGGATAACTAATCTCCTAACATGACTAACTAACCTCTAACACTACTAACTACTAATTCTTGGGTGATGCTAACTCATATGACTCATTGGATGTTTATGATTCTTAGTCTTGTGCCTAACACGTCTCTTTAATACCCAATGAAGATAAGTTTTGTTTTCAATCTTAGTGAAGGTTTTGTTACCCCCTTCTTATGATTCATGTGTGACTCATTTAGAGCCTTGTTTCTTTAACAAGAGCCTTGACAGAACATGATGATGTGATCACCTTAGTATGCTAACACTTATTGTACTAGAATCTTATTTCATGCTAGCCAACCATGATTTTGATAATTAAATGAACCTAACATTCTTATTATGTATATCTAAATTGTGAATCTCAAATTCCTAAGTTCCACTCTTGTGAACCTATTGGGAGCCTATGATCCAAGGAGGCCACCTAACCAAGCTACGATGAGAACATCTTCACAAATTGGGACAACTCATTGACTTGACAAAGCAAGACGGATAATTTGCCAATGAATCTACATGAGGCACAAGTTACCGAAAGAGATTAGTAAGTTAGCAGTGTAGAGTGTTAGTTAGTCATGGTTTTCTTTCTATCGGATTAAAACTCTTTTCTCAACTTTCTTTTTCTTACAAGTTCCATTCTTCTCTTTTACTTTTTCAAATTCCCCGTTTTCATTCTACCTTCCTCGCTTCTATTTTTCTTTTCTTAACACCACAAGATTCATCATTTTCTTTTTTACTTTGCTTTCTTTTTCAAATTCTTGAACAAAGAAGAACCTTCATTTTCTTCCCAAAAACTAGAACAAAAAGAACTGTGAAAGCTTCCATCGCAAGCCCTCCCTACAGATACGACCCGTTATAGCCTTTGCCACAAACGGTAGTTCGAAGGACCAAAGTAATTTTACATATACATTCAGAGTTTGGACATCGATGATTGAAAGTAAATGCAGTGAAAGTTACCATCTAGCTTTAGGCTAACGGGTCATGTCCACGAGGGGGAATGCGATGGAAGCTTTTTGATGAATTGTTTAAAGAACAAAGAATGGTGTAGGTGATTTTTTTATGTTGAAAAAGAGAATGGAGAGTAAGGAAGTGATTAAAAGAAAAGTTGAAAACTTAGAGAAGGCTTTGGAAAAGATGATCTTTAAAAGGCTTGAAGATTAATTTGTTGTTTAATATATGACAAAGCTCTGGGCTCACTATCTTACTACTCAACGATATATTCTTCTCTTGAAATTTTCAGTGCCTCAACTTGATCATAGGCAAAGACTTAAGTTTAAGTTTCAAAAGTATTAAGCAAAGCAAATAAGATTGTTTGAAAAAACTGACTCTTTTTCTTAAGAAATCATCTTGAACTGAATGTTAAATCATCAAGTAATCTTTCAAGTATGAAATAAAAATAAGTTCAAGTGATGTTTTAGAAAATAGAAATTTAGAAATCCAAAACCCATCCTCATGTGCCTTCAAGAATACTTTCAAAGAAGCAAGGCTTAGATTAAGGCTTACATATAATTCTGTTGGGTTCGTTACATCAAAACCATTCAAAACAAGAGGGATCGAAGAGAGATGATAGTGATCCCAGAAAAATAAATTTAGCTACTCATGATTAAAGTAAAACATGACATGTAAATGAAATAACACATACACGTGAATTGGAGAAGAAGAGAAGCCTTGAGCCTTTATTGAAGTTACTTCAACTTCAGATTACAATCACTCTTTTTCTCTCTCTCACTTGTATCTAGACTGAACTATGAATTAAAAATAGAGATACAACTTCTCATTACTATCTAATAAAGAACCTAAATCCTAAAATTAAAGAGAAAAACTTAAACTAATTTCTGGTCCCCTCTTCTCTTTCGAATGTAGTATTTATAGGGAAAAACCAAGGTGGGGCGAGGGTACGAACATAGGGGAGCAAACGCTCCCCCAACTGACTCAACAAAGCCGCAAAAACGCAGCTTTGGCCACATTTCTGTGGCCTGGGTGTGGCAGGTGGGGTACAGCTCTCTGGTTTGGCGATTTGCTTTTATCTCTAGCTGGATTTTCCGTTTCAGCTCCTGAATTTGATGAAACCTCCTTTGATCTTTGGCTTTAACTAATTGATTTGTAAAGATTTGTTCTAACCGATTTTCAACTCATTTTATCTTCTCTGATTTGCCTTGATCTGCGTTGATTTTCTGATTTTGAATTAATTCTGAATTAAATCAGAATTTTGATGTACTTTTGGGCTCGTTTCTCTTCCCTCTTCTTTAGCATTAGGCATGCACATTATTAAATAAAAATAAGACTTATTAATAGGATTATTGGATAATACATGGTAATGTGATAATATATATGCAATATATGTGACCGATCACACCCCTACACTTATCTTTTGCTCACCCTCGAGCAAAACATAAAAACTATCCAAAGAAATATTATTTTGACCACTTTCGCTGGTCACTCGATTGCACTAAGCATGTGCAATAAACGTTAAACCTCTAAGTTACCCCTATAGGACAAGTTTTTGTCTCATGAGGGTTTTTAGTAGATTGCACCCACAAAATACATAAAGAAAGAGAAAAAAATGTTAATATTTTTGAAAAGCATTTTGAAAAAGAGAGAAACTATTTGAGGTATTCTTGTAAGAGTTCAAATAATCTATAGGTTATAGAAAAATCAAACTTTTCATTCTTAAACTTAGTCTCTATTCAAAAATATGTCATCAATCAAAGTAAGGAGTCAAATTGTATTCTCATCTAGTCTATTACTTTACCCTAAGTCATATGCACCTTCGTGACCGTGAAATTTTGACTATGCCTTATTTATTTTTATTTTTAGTGGTATTATTCCTTAATTCCATTAGGCTTTCTAATCTGCCCATATAACGTGCCTTTAGTCGGTGACACCCAAACTGGACAGTCTTAGGGCACCAGGTGAGAAAAACCCCTAAGGACTTAAGCACTCAAGTAAACAAAGCCACGAAACTAAGGATTTTATTTATAAAATGTACCTCTTTTAGGCATGAATACTTATGCTTCATGAGGTAAAAATACCCAGCTTAATCAGAGGATTTGTATATATATACTAGGAACACCATTTATATTTATATATATATATATTCAAACTTATTTAATCATCTTTTGCATAAATACCAAGGCTTGCTTGGGCCAAATCATCTAGCTAATCAATAATTAGATTTGTTTATTTTTTATAGATATATATATATTTATATATATATTATATAAGGCATAAGAATCTTTGTTTTTGAACTCTAAGTGTGTAAGTATATAAAGTGTGTATATTTCATCAAGATAAAGATCAAGACTAAATTACTTTCACAAATTTTCTTCCTAACCCTAAAAATCAGACAAGTCATCTTATTTTGACCAAGTATAAGAGAAATCTTAATTATGATTCTCCTATTCCTTAAATTTATTAATTTTACAAAAAATATATCAAAGTTTGTTCTTTTTTATCATTTTTCTTTTTTCAATATATATTAGTATATTAGTCATGTTAGAGCCCTCCCCTACACTTATCTCATGCATTATCCTAATGGATGAAAGAAATGTATAGATGAATGAAATGGAATGTAAAAAAGGTAAAGTTACCGATACACTGGGTCAGAAAGGCCCATAGTCGTTTCATTTACCTGCACCGATTTCAAGAAAGGTTTAAGCCGTTGACCATTTACCTTAAAGTAATTTCTATTCTTGCTTTCACTGATCTCTACAGCACCATGTGGAAATACGATTTTTACAACGAATGGCCCAGTCCATCTTGATTTCAGCTTTCCTAGAAAAAGATGAAGCCTAGAATTATAGAGTAAGACTTTTTGTCCAGGGACAAATGTTTTCCTTATGATGTTTATCATGAAAAATCTTAACTTTATCTTTTGTGATTTTAGCGTTTTCATAGGCCTCATTTCTCAACTCCTCTAACTCAAAAATTTGTAATTTTTGAAGGTCACCGGCCTTATTCAAATCAAAATCTAGCTGCCTGATTGCCCATAAGGCCCGGTGCTCTAACTCAATGGGTAGGTGGCAAGCCTTCCCAAAGACTAACCTATAAGGAGACATCCCTAGAATTGTCTTGGAAGCGGTCCTGTAGCCCCATAGGATATCTACAAATTTGGTAGACCAATCTTTCCAGTTTTCGTTCATAGTCTTCTTCAAAATAAGCTTGATTTGTCTATTGGAAACCTCAACCTACCCATTGGTTTGAGGATGATAAGGTGTGGACAACTTGTGAGTTATGGAATACTTTCACATAAGAGCTTCAAAGGATCTATTGTAAAAGTGAGTACCATTGTCACTGATGATAGCACGAGGGGTTCCGAAATGTGAGAAAATGTTCTCTTTTAAAAATTTTATGACAACTTTTTTATCATTAGTTCTACTAGGAATGGCTTTTACCCATTTGGACACATAGTCCACAACAACCAATATGTATTGGTTTCAAAATGAATTAGAAAATGGACCCATAAAGTCGATGCCCCAAACATCAAAGAGTTCTATTTCTAGAATTATGCTGAGAGGCATCATATCTCGTTTCGAGATCCTTCCTACCATCTGGCATCTAGGGCACGTCTTGCAAAATTCATAAGCATCTTTGAACAAATTGGGCCAATAGAACCCACTTTGCAGCACCTTTTCAGTAGTCTTGCGGGGACCAAAGTATCCACCGCATGCAAGTTCGTGACAGAAGGATAAAACACTCTTAATCTCTTCATCGAGAATACATCTCCTAATAATTTGGTCGGAATAATACTTAAAAAGATACAACTCCTCCCAAAAGAAATATTAGACATGAGATAAGAACCGATATATATCATTTTTAGACCAATAATATGGAGTTTGGTTTGTGACTAAGTAATTCACTATTCAGCAAACTAAGGTTTCCTAAAGATAGCTAAGAGTTTTTCATCAGGAAAGTCATCATTTATGGGCAGTTCGTTGCATGGAGAGTTTGGGATACGCAAGAGATGGTTAGCAATGACATTTTCTACGCCTTTCTTATCTCAAATCTCGAGTTCGAATTCTTGAGGAAGGAGGATCCAACAAATGAGTCGGGCCTTGGCATCCTTCTTCATCATGAGGTACTTAAGCGCAAAATGATTGGTGAAAATTGTGGTTTTGGACCCTAGTAGGAAGGGACAAAATTTCTCTAAGGCAAACACTGCTGCCAAGAATTCCTTCTCGGTAGTAGCGTAGTTCATTTGAGCATTGTTGAGAGTTCTACTAGACTAGTAAATCACGTGCTGCTTGTTATCAATGCACTGTCCTAGGACAGCACCTATAGCAAAATCAGAAGCGTCACATATGATTTCGAACGGCTTAGACCAATTCGGTGCAGATATGATTGATGCAGAAATAAGCTCTTTCTTAAGCTTCTCCCAAGAATTCATACATTCAGCATTGAAAGTGAAGGACACATTCTTAACTAATAGATTAGTCAAGGATCTAGCAATCTTGCTAAAATTCTTAATAAATCTTCGGCAGAAACCGGCATGTCCTAAGAAGGATCGAATATCCTTCACGCATTTTGGCATGGGAAGCTTAGCAATAACCTCAATCTGGCTCTATCCACTTCAATTCCTTTCTTAGAGATTTTATAACCCAAGACAATTCAATGTCTTACCATGAAGTGGCATTTCTCCCAATTCAGTATCAGATTTTTCTTAGCACGACGTTGGAGGACAAGTTCTAAATGGTGAAGACATTGAGTGAATGAATCTCCATAGATGGAGAAATCATTCGTAAAGTTTTCTAAGAATCATTTTACCATGTCAGAAAATGACTCAACATGCAACGTTGCTGGGGCATTGCACAAGCCAAAAAGCATTCGACAATAAGTAAATGTCCCAAATGGATGTGAACGTAGACTTTTCTTGGTCCTCAGGAGCAATAGGAATTTGATTATACTCTGAGTAACCGTCCAAGAAATAGTAATACTTGTGGCCTGCCAAACGTTCAAGTATTTGATCAATGAAGGGAAGCGAGAAATTGTCCTTACGAGTTGTTGCGTTAAGCTTCCTATAGTCAATGCAAACTCAAATTTTCATGGGAAGTCGAGTTTGGATCAACTCTTTGTTCTCGTTTTTCACTACGGTGAAACTGAATTTCTTTGGAACCGCGTGGACAGGACTGACCCATTGGCTATCAGAAAAGGGATAGATTATCCTATTGTCTAAGAGTTTCACAATTTCAGCATGAACAACCTCTTGCATTATAGGGTTTAACCTACGCTGCAGGTCTCTTTTTAGTATCGCATCCTCATTGAGATTAATGCGATGTTGAACTATAGTTGGGCTCAATCCCTTTATGTCAGTCATAGTCCAACCAATGGCTTCCCAATGTTTTCTCAGAATTGCTTTAAGATTCTCTTATTGCCCTTCATTTAAATGGGAGGCAATAATGACAAGAAAGGTCTCTTGTTCGCCTAGATAGACGTACTTGAGATGCACAGGTAAGGCTTTCAATTCTAAGGAGGGTAAGGCTCACTAGAAGGATGAGTCAAATTTATTGGCTCCACATTTGGGAAAATAGGGTTTGAGGCCCAATTCACAGCAGACTCGACAACTTGATCAAGGTTAAAGTCATCAGACTCTAATTCGGAGTCACAATCAGTTTCTAGTTCCAATTCTTCTATATGTTCACTTGTCATGTTCTCAATGAGGTTGATTCAAATGTTTGATCCTCAACATCACGGGGTTGCTTTCCTAGGTTGAAGACATTGACTTCTCTAGCCATGTCCCCAAAGGTTAACCTCATGGACCTATTCCTTCAATTGATAATAGCATTGGCAGTAACAAGGAACGGTCGCCTTAGGATAATAGGAGTTTGAGCCGTAGGATTGGACACAGGTTAAGTCTCAAGAACTATGAAATCAACGGGGTAAATAAACTCACCGATCCGGACAAGGACATAAATAATTTTTCTCTTGGAAACTTTCACTGAACGGCCAGCCAGTTGGATTTTGACTCGAGTTGAACTAAGATCTCCCAACCCGAGTTGTGATAAACTGAGAATGAGTGCAAATTGGTACTTGCCCCTAAGTCAAGAAGTGTATGACTAATCTCGGCTTATCCTATAGTACAGGCAATGATGAGACAACCAGGATCCTAGTACTTAACAGGGATCAGACCAGACAATAGCTCACTAATGTTAGTGGCTAAGAAGACTTTCTTGGGTACATTAGTCTTTCTCTTCTTGGTGAACATGTCCTTAAGAAATTTTGCATAGGATGGGACTTGTTGGATGGCATCAAAAAGTTGTGATAGGTAGTAAAAAGTGCATATTTATCATCACATTAACGATCATATTTCCCTATTTATTCTTTTATTAAGCACTACTACTAATGTTTTATTGTTTAATGTGTGCAGGCCTTGAGTAATTAAAAAAATAAAGAAATAAAGCACAAGTAAAGCCCAAAAGCCCAAGAATCCCACAAGCCCACATGCAAAATTAATTGTAGTAATTTAGAAGTTTCTATCTTATCTAACTGATAGGTAGTAAAAAATGCATATTTATCACTACATTTACTATCATATTTTCCTATTTATTCTTTTAATTATGCACTATTACTAATGTTTTATTATTTAATGTGTGCAGGCCTTGAGTAACTAAAAAAATAAAGAAATAAAAGCCTAAATGAAGCCCAGAAGCCCATAAAGCCCATGTGCAAGCCCATGTGTAAAAATTGCAATTACTAAAAGAAGAGGAAGGGATGGACTTCTACTAAACCCTAATTGCTTGCAGGACAAGGCTAGAGATAAGGGGAGAAGAGTACAAAGATAACAAAATCGTTTTAAAAGATTTGGAAGATTTGGATTTAGGGTAACTTGCTTTCCAAGTTATCCCGAATTTTCAAAATAAAGAGTCGATATGCCAGATCTAAAAAGGATATACCTAGATGAACGGACCAGAGGAGGCCACGCGCGAAAGTGCGCGGCCAGGGACCACACAATGGCCGTGGAAACGCGGCTATAGCCACGTTTCCGCGGCAATACAGATAAGGTTGACGTTCAATTTTCGTGTAGGAGTCGTACTGGGACTCTACTTCTTCCAGCTCCTATAAATACCCCTGCAGAGCAACAGAGAAGGGCGTCGAGTGTAGAAACGAACTTAGGGTTTTTCTTAGGCTAATTTTTAGATTGTAACCTAGGTTTTTATTTTCTTCATGTAATTTTTGTTTTATTATGTAACTGAGAGGAGAGGATACTTTCATGGAGGAAGGAGATCAAGCTTGTACTGAGGTGACATCGGTGTAAGTAAATCTTTTCTTCCATTGTTAATTGAATCAAATCGAAGTTTCTGTTTCTTCTATTCTTGTTTTGTTTTTGTTTCCCTCTTTTGTGTTTGTGGATCCAAATGAAACCGCTAGCCTCAAAGTTACCTTCTCCTTGCAAGTGCCGTTGATGGCTTTTGAAGATGAACATCTATTTGTATGGTAGTATAGCTCGCCCTTTTTATTTCATAGTGTAAATCGGGAATAGGGAAGATCTCATCTGCCATGCTTCGCTCGCCTTCAAGTAAAGGTACATCGTTGATACGGGTAAAAGGTAAACAGGCGCAGAAGAGGTAAGTATGTTTTTTTTTTAGTTTTTAGTTTTCTTTCTTTTATTTCTTTAGCTTAGATTACTAACATCACAATATTCCCAATCTCTTCCACTCTTTTTCATTGTAAATATTATTGTAAATATTATTTTAAATATCATTGTAAATAAAAGAAAACTTACTAAAAAAGCTTCCATCGCTAGTCCCTCCCTGTGGATCACGACCCGCATAGCCACTTGCTATAGCGGTAGAATTGAGTACCTTGCACATCCTATTCTTATATCTGAAATTCTGTATTCTTGTGTGCAGGTAAAACCTCAATCAAATTTTAGCGCCGTTGCCGGGAGGGACGATAAGTATTCTCTAAAAAAAAACTAATTATTGATTTATTTATTATTTTTGTTTGCAGGTTCGGAGAACAGGAAATCTAACAACAACAAATGACATATAGCAACTCTGTGCCTCTGCCCTTGAAGGCAGAGCAGCAGAGCCTACTACAGAGCCGCGTTTGCGCGGCAATAGCCGCGTTTCCACGGCCTGAGTAGTTAACTGCTCACTCAGTTTTCTGCAGGTTGCTGCAAATTGCAATTTTTGTTTACTGCTCTGTTAACTTTTCTCTATAATCACCCTGCACACTGCTAATTAATTAACAGTAACCTATCTGTTGAGAAAATAAAAAAATTAGACTCTTGCATCTTAGGCACGTGTCCATTTAATTTTTTTAATTTTGTTGAAGAGTGTTGGCGACAAGGTACGTTTGCATTTCATATAGATTAGAAACACTCTTGGCTGATTTACTGCTTTTTGAGTGATTACTTATCTACTGCTTTACACGTACACAAAAAAAATTTAAGGGTAAAACCCATTAACAAGATAAGGTGGGGATTTCATCACCCTTCCTTACCCCACAAATCATCTCCGTCACACTCACAACCCTAACCCTAACTAAAAATGAGTAGACGTTGGCCCTAGGGACATCTCGGACTCAATTAGGAGATTATCCTAAGGGGAAAAGGTGTTGGAAGTTGACTCCTGCCAAATCAGTGTCTAGGAAGGGGATTAAGGGCCGAAAGCCCGAAGATTGGTGGTTATTTAATTAAGGAACGTCTTGGATGGAAAACCTCCCACCAATCTTGCCCTCACCTGGCTGATTAGCTTGTGGTCAAAGTCTGCATTATACCTCCCGTGGACAGTCCAACCAGTTAGGAGTCGTCTAGGTCATAGGTCTACCCTAACTTATGTTAGAATTTTTTTTTTGCTTATTTGTTTGTTTTTTTGTTTGTGTTTTATTGTGTGAAATAGCTTATAACAACAATTTTTCCAATTTTAATAATAATCCATATTATGCACCAACCTCTTTTTCGGATATTACCAACCCGACATATCATAACTCTAACCAACCTAGTGTGCCGGAGTAGTCTTATCCGAATGAATATAACCCATGCCCCCTATTGTATGACTATAATTTCCATAATAATTTCAACTCTTCACAGAGTCCATGGGGATTCGCCTCCCCGAGTCCAATTTTCAACCAACTTGTCCTCCTTATCCACCTTGTCCACAATATTTCTAAGATTCATACTCTGTTCCACCTATTCAAAATAGAAAACCATCAATCTTGGAAATGATGGAAATGAGTATGCATGAGTCCAAGCAACAATCACCATCAATCTTGGACATGATGATGCGTGAGTCCAAGCATCAATCACAGAATCTGACCGACTCACAATTTCATAACGATTGTCACAACAACACTTCATCTTTTCAAGTCCAATCACAACAAAATGATGCACCAATCAACTATGAAAAGATGCTTGAAGCCATGACTCAGGCTAGAATCGATCGTGATCATGAAATAGATATGATGGTTCAAACTTTACATTCTCACCGTTCGGCCATTTCTGATAACCATTCTGTTAGAGTCGAAGAGTCAAGTTGCTTTGGAAAACAAGATCCTATTTCAGTACAATCATTTGAACTTGCCCAAACTCCAATTTTTGAAAATGACATTGACAGTTTGGCAAGTTATTCATTTCTTGAAATAGAACTTGAGAATAATCCTGACCCTCAACTTGGTTATTCAATTCTACTTCCTGATCCAATAATGACTCCGGTGTCTTCACCTGATTTCGATTTTCTCGAGTCAACATTAGATCCTGAGCCTATTCATTATGAAATTGAATCGCCAATCTTTTATGATCATCATATTGAACTTGATCAATTTCATACTTTTGAAAGTCCCATTGACAAATTGGCCAGTTCTCATTTTCATGATATTGAACTCAATGAGATATGTGACCTAGATTCTCAAATTTGTGATCCCGTTCAAATTCCCAAATCAATATTGTCTCCTGTTTTGTTACCCGATTTGAGTAATATTCTAGAGATAATTTTGATTCCCACACCTGTCATTCTTGAACTTGAATCACCAAAATTAAGTCACATTCCATTGTGGGAAAATAAATGTGGACTAGAATTTCAACTTCTTGATTTGGACCCACTTCTTGAACCAAGCTCGACTCATGAACCTTTACTTGACTTAAGTCACTTTCCTGAGTCGGTATTAGTTCCCATACTTCCTCAGTCCAAGTCAATCATTCTATCTGTTCACACTCCATTTTGGGACAAGGCGGTTGACAAAATTGGCTCCGAAATTTATTGTGAAATTTGGAAATTAGATGGGGTGGAATTTTTAATAAAAAATATTCATACATACCTTATTTTAGTGGGTTATACAAGAGAGATTTCTGGTGGGGTCCTCCGAACTCCACAAAAATTCGATTGGGCCGCATTTCGTGGACCAATTAGACTATCACCGGAACCACCACCTTGAGGTAACATCGGCCTTCCCTTTCTTCTTTTTCATGCATATATGCATTCATTCATACATTGAGGACAATGCATGAGATAAGTGTGGGGGAGGATTTACTAACATACTAACATAGGTAGATACTAACAAAAAAAAATATTGAAAAGAGAACAATATTTGACTTATCTTTTGAAAGAAATCTAAGTTAGTTTTAAGAATTAGGAAAATCATGATTAGGATTTTTAAAAAACTTGGTCAAAATAAATAAATTGTGAATTTTTAGGTATAGGAGGAGAAATTGAATAAGTAATTAGTCTTGATTTTTACCTTAATAAAATGTGCATACCTAATACATATCTAGGATTCTAAGACAAAGATTCTTGTGCCTCGTAAAAAAAAAATAATAATAATAATAAATAAAAAAAGAAATTCACTGATTAAGCTGGATACATGTGCCTCAAGAAGCATAAGTATTCACGCCTAAAGGTGATTTTATAAATAGAGTCCTTGGTTTTCTGGCCTGGTTCACTCGAATTTGAGTCCGTGGGGTGTTTTCTCACCCGGTGCCCTAAAACCGACCGGTTTGAGAGCCACCGACTTTAAGTTCGCTACATGGGTGGATTAGAAAGCCTAAGAAAACTAAGAAATATTATATATGTACTAACACATCTAATAGTCAATTAGTTAGGTATGAGGGCCTCAAGAAGCCTTGATACTTACACGAAAGAAAATTAGATGAGTTATACATATTAAAAAAATATATAATAAAAAAGAAAATAATAATAAAGAGGCATGAGAGTCCAAGTTAAAGAATTCCTAGTAAAGATTCACAATGACGCATATGACTTTTGGTAACAAAAGAGACTATACAAAAATTTAATTTTGATTCTTACCTAAAATGGATAACAATTTATTATATAAAGACTAAGTTTAAGAATGAATAAAAATGATAATCCTAAAACTTATAAACTACTTAGTCTCTTCAAACATATTTCAAATATTTTCCTTTTTTATGGATTTTGTGGGTGTAATCCGCTGAAAACCCTCCGAGACAACACTCGTCCTCTAGGGTAACCTAGAGGTTTAACGGCTTGTTGCACATGCTAAGTGCAACCGTGATGCCTACGAAAGTGAGTTAGGATAGATTAGTTTTTCTTTTCTTATTCTTTTACTCGAGAACGAGCAAAAAGATAAGTGTGGGGGTGTGATAGGTAGTAAAAAATGCATATTTATCACTACATTTACTATCTTATTTTCCTATTTATTCTTTTAATTATGTACTATTACTAATGTTTTATTATTTATTGTGTGTAGGACTTGAGTAATTAAAAATAAAGAAATAAAAGCCTAAATGAAGCCCATAAAGCCCATGTGCAAGCCCATGTGCAAAAATTGCAATTACTAAAAGAAGAGGAAAGGGATGGACTTCTACTAAACCCTAATTGCTTGCAGGACAAGGCTAGAGATAAGGGGAGAAGAGTGCAAAGATAACAAAATCGTTTTAAAAGATTTGGAAGATTTGGATTTAGGGTAGCTTGCTTCCCAAGTTTTCCCGAATTTTCAAAATAATGAGTCGGTATGCCAGATCTAAAAAGGATATACCCAGATGAACGGACCAGGGACCACACAATGGCCGCGGAAACGCGGCCATAGCTGCGTTTCCGTGGCAATACAGATAAGGTTGGCGTTCAGTTTTCGTGTAGGAGTCGTACCGGGACTCTGCTTCTTCCAGCTCCTATAAATACCCCTGCAGAGCAACAGAGAAGGGCGTCGAGTGCAGAAACGAACTTAGGGTTTTTCTTAGGCTAATTTTTAGATTGTAAACTAGGTTTTTATTTTCTTCATGTAATTTTTGTTTTATTATGTAACAAAGAGGAGAGGATACTTTCATGGAGGAAGGAGATCAAGCTTGTACTGTGGTGACATCGGTGTAAGTAAATCTTTTCTTCCATTGTTAATTGAATCAAATCGAAGTTTCGATTTCTTCTATTCTTGTTTTATTTTTGTTTCCCTCTTTTGTGTTTGTGGATCCAAATGAAACCGATAGCCTCAAAGTTACCTTCTCCTTGCAAGTGCCGTTGATGGCTTATGACGATGAACATCTATTTGTATGGTAGTATAGCTCGCCCTTTTTATTTCATAGTGTAAATCGGGAATAGGGAAGATCTCATCTGCCATGCTTCGCTCGCCTTCAAGTAAAGGTACATCGTTGATACGAGTAAAGGGTAAACAGGCGCAGAAGAGGTAAGTATGTTTTTTTTTAGTTTTTAGTTTTCTTTCTTTTATTTCTTTAGCTTAGATTACCAACACCACAATATTCCCAATCTCTTCCACTCTTTTTCATTGTAAATATCATTGTAAATATTATTGTAAATATCATTGTAAATAAAAGAAAACTTACTAAAAAAGCTTCCATCGCTAGTCCCTCCCTGTGGATCACGACCCGCGTAGCCACTTGCTATAGCGGTAGAATTGAGTACCTTGCACATCCTATTCTTAGATCTGAAATTCTGTATTCTTGTGTGCAGGTAAAACCTCAATCACTAACCTAATCTAAACTTAGATTTTAAAATCTAAGAGAGGAAGAAGAGGGATAAAATAGAAGTCTTCATTGCTAAAAGGAGGAGGAAAAGGATAAGATGGACTTCTACTTAAACCTAGTTGCTTGCAATACAAGGATAAAGATAAAACCTTAAAGATAAAGAACAAATCCTTTTATAAATTCAGATTTGTAATAACTTGCTTCCCAAGTTATCTCGAGTTCTCAAGATAGAAGGTGTGAATACAAAATCCAGAAGGAGGAGCCCAGATGAACGGACCAGAAGAGGCCACGCAAGAAAGCGCGTGGCCATTGGCCACGCTATTGCCGCGAAAACGCGGCTATGGCCGCGTTTTCGCGGCCATTTGGATGAAATTGGTTACGGGTTTTCGTGGAAGAGTTGTACTGGGACTCTATTTTCTATATCTCCTATAAATACCCCTGCAGAGCAACAGAGAGGGGGGATCCAGAAACTGAAGCTTAGGGTTTTTCTTTAGATTTTTCCTCTTTTTGAAATTTCTTGTATTTTCATTTTTATTATTTGAAGAAGATATTTTGAAGAAGGAGAGGAGCTTTGTAATTGGTCAGTGACATCCAATAAAAGGTTACTCATTCTTCTTTGCAATTCAATTCAGTTTTTCTGCTTAGATTAATTATTTTTTTCTTCTTTTTCGTTTTCATGCAATTTTTCTTATTCAACATAAAAATTGAAAATAAATAAAAAAATGAATAACTAAATTAAACTTATAGTTTGCTAATCTCTCGATCAACCCTAGTTTAGTTAAAAGGTGAATTGATTGATATCTATTATTGTTAGAAACCCTAGGATTAAAATGGTCTTCATGAAGATGAATCGATGATTAGGTTTACTTTAATTCAGGTTGCACTTTTTAAATAATTCTTCATAGTTCATACTTAAAAACTTTGATAGCATAATTTTAAGTAAAAACTTCTCTTATGCTATGCTTTGAAATTAGGATGAATGAATGTTTAATCTTTATTAGTGCACACTAGTTAGGGTTCCAACATTATTATTCATCTTGCTTGATTATCAATTAATAACCTAGGATGGATGCTTATTCATTCAATATGATATTCACTCTTTGAGACTAACACCATGGGTTGTGGTAGATGATTAGTAAACTATACTTCTTAAACTTGATCAAATCTAATCAATCTCTCTTTTTCTTTTCCAAGCGAATTACAGAGAAGATCATTCTAAAACGCTTCCATCGCAGCCTTTGCTACGCGGTTACATTGAAACGAAACTAAAATTTTCTAAACTATTTACATTACAATTTCCCGTTTCAATCAAAATTTTGGCGCCGTTGCTAGGGAAGGAATGGCACGATATTCTCAAAAACTAATTCTTCTTTTTCTTTCTATTTGCAGGATCAGAGAACAGGAACTATAATTGTAGCTAAGGACATATAGCAACTCTGTGCCTCTGCCCTAGAAGGCAGAGCAACAGAGGCTACTATTTAGCCGCACAAACGCGGCAATAGGAGGGAACTACTAACCCAAATTTTGCAGGTTTCTGCAAATTGCAATGTTCTGTTTACTACTTTGATAATTATTCTCTGTGATCACCCTGCATACTGCTAACTAATTAATAGTACCCTATTGGTTAATTAATAAAAAAAATATTTAGACCCTTGCATCATAGGCACGTGTCTCTTTAAATTTTCTTAATTTCTGTTGAAGAGTGCTGACGACAAGGTACGTTCGCATTCAAACAGACTAGGAAACACCTTTGGCTGATTTATTGCTTTTGAGTGAATACGTGTCTATTGCTTTACACGTGCACTAAATCAATTTAAGGGCAAATCTCATAAACAAGATAAGGTGGGGATTTCATTACCCTTCCTTGGCCCACAAATCATCTCCGTCACACTCACAACCCTAACCCTAAAATAAAATTTGACTAGACGTTGGCCTTAGGTTAACTCGGACTCATTAGGAGATTGGCTGAAGGAAGAAGTTGTTTGAAATTAACTCTCGCCAAATCGGTGCCTAGGAAGGGGATTAAGGGCTGAAAACCCGAAGATTGGTGGTTACTTAATTAAGGAACGTCTTTGACGGATAACCTCCCACTGATCTTGCCACTTACCTAGCCGATTAACTTGTGGTTAAGGTCGGTAATATACCTCCTAAAGACAGTCTAAAGTTAGGAGTCGTCTAGGTTAAGGCTTACCCTCTCTTTCTTGATTGATTGGGTTAACTTGTTTGTTAACTGTGCATGTCAGCTTGGTCAAGAGACCCAGTCACATCTAAACTAACTAGGACCAGTTCACCACCCGAACAAAAACCCAATTCACACATGGCACAATCACCATCACTGCAAGATAGGTTCTATCCTATTTGGACCTCTCTTCCATCTTGCATTCAGTTACCCGATGAAGGTGTTAACCAATTTGAGCTCAAAGCACAATACATCAACACTCTTCCCAAATTTCATGGACTTGAATCCGAGATGCATACTTTTTCATAAGGAAATTTGAAGAAGTATGTCTAATGATGAAAATACCCAGTCTAGGAGTAGATGCCATCAAATTACGGTTTGTCCCATTCTCTTTGAAAGACTTAGCAAAGAAATGGCTCTACAGTCTAGAGGCCAGTTTCATATCCTCATGGGATAATTTCATCAAAGCCTTCTTAAAGAAGTTTTATCCCATTCATAAGACTGCACTAATTAGGAAAAGCATCTTGTAGTTTAAGCAAACAGGCAATGAACCTTTTTGGAAGTATTTCGAACGTTTTAAGGACCTCCTTGCCCAATGCCCTCACCATGGGATAGAGAAATGGTGACTTTGCCAAGCTCTTTATGATGGATTAGAATATCAAACAAAAATCCTATTAGAATCCATGTGCCAAGGGGGATTTTTGAAAAAGAACGAAGACGAAGGATGGTTATTATATGAAGAATTGGCTGATAATATCATTCAATGGGAACCAACTCCGAAAAAATTTAGGACTAATGACCCTAGCTCTTCTAAAGGAGGTGTCCATTCCATTGCTAACATAGCTACCGAAATTAAACTAGCTGCTGTGATGCAATTATTGGCCCAAAAGGTTACACTCTCCATTTGTTTAGAGTTTTGATGATAACAAAACAAATAAGAGCTATTTGGTACTAATTAGTTTGTTTAAGATAAGTTTAAGGTTTGTACCATATTTGGAGGCCATTGCTTAGCTATTGCAAGAACTTCTAGGTTCATGAAGCAAAGAAGGCGTTTTTGCACATCAAGGAAGGAACATAGAAGAGAAGGCTCTAGCAAGGCATTGCATGGCTCAAGACTTCAAGATTGCTCAAGATAATTTATTAGATTTGTTTTTAGTTTAGAGTTTTGTTAAAGACTAGTGAATAGGTTTGACGCTCTATCACACACGTTTTTGCGCACATCTTGTTTCCAAACATATTTCCTATAATATGTACAAAAATAGTTTGTATACAATCTTCAGCCTACAAACTCATTTTTATCCATTATATATATCCCTATTCAAAACTATTTTGTTAAAAATAGATTTCTCCTCAAAATTTTTTTTTTGTTTTGGCTTTTGACCTGAGCCGGTCGACCGCCAGGGTCGACCGACCCTATGTCAGGTCAAGCGGTCGGCCGACCCAGTTGACCGAAGTTCTGGCAGCTGTGCGTATCAGTGTGCACGTTTCACGGTCGACCCGGACGGTCGACCGCGACATGCCTGACTGCAAGACTTCTGCTCTCTGTATTTTGGGTCGACCGGGTGGTCGACCGTCAGCCTGCAACGGCTATTTTTTTGAACTAGCGGTCGACCGGGCCGGTCGACCGAGGTAACCGTTTGAACAGTAACGGCTATTTCCTAAGCTGGTTTATTTTTTGTCCTTTTCTCACTTAAGTGTGTTTAAATGACATGTTTTGGTTTTAATACTTTCTGATTAGCCTTAAATATGTTTTATCTCCTAACCCTAGCCCTCTCCTATAAATAGGGGTGTTTAGGGAGAGGTTGGTTACTAGAAAAATTATCAAAAATTCCCACAAGTTTAAGGCATTCAAAAAGGCTTTGTTTCTTAGTTTTTGTGCTGAAATTCTCTCTCATTTTCTGAAGTGTTTTCAAGAACTCTCTGATTTCTTTTTCTTTTCTCCTTACACTCAAGAGCTTCATTCCTACTCATTGTTCTCTAAGGACCTTTGTAAGGGAAGAGAATTTTGCAAGAAAGAGTTTGTGGTCTTTTGACTACTCAGAGATTGCTTGTACTTGAGATTGTGGAGTTGGGTACTCCGGTGAATTTGTAACATCTTTGTGATAGTGGAAGTGGTTGGAATCCTTCTGGGGAAGGCGGGGAAGTAGAGCTGGGTGCTCGAACCTCGATAATAATTCTCGGTGTTTGCGTTTGGTTTACTTGCTCTTATTTCTTGCTATATTTTCATTGCTCTTATTACTTGCTCTCTACATTCATTGCTATATTCTCTTGTTTTGTAAGATTGTTGCATCATAAATTTTAAATCTTGCATTGATTAGCATTATCACCTATTCACCCCCCCTCTAGGTGATTTTCAATTGGTATCAGAGCTTGGACTCTAGGTTTTGGCTTAACATCCATAGAGAGATCCTTAAAACTTGCTAATCAACATTTGCATTCTTTCATTCATTCACTAGTAAACATGGCCGATAACATCAAAACCCCACCTAAATTTGATGGACTAAATTTCCCTATTTGGAAGGTAAGGATGACTATCTTTTTGCAATCCTTAGGTAGCTTAGTTGCTAAATCCTTGACCAAACCCTATGTTGTACCCGATAGTGATGAGAGCACTTGGACCGACTTCACCTTTAGAGAATATGAGGCTAACTCCAAGGCCCAAAACTCCCTATTAACCGCCTTGAATGAGGATGACCTTACACGGGTAATTCATTGCCAATCCGCCTATGAGATTTGGCAACATTTATTGGTCACACACGAGGGGACATCTCAAGTTAAGAGAGCTAAGATAGATCTCTTAAGGTCCCAATATGAATCTTTTAAAATGATTGATGAAGAATCTATTGATTGTATGATTACTAGATTTACTAAAATCACCAATGCTCTTTCTTCTTTAGGTGATGACATCTCCAATGACCAAAAGGTGCGAAAAGTGATTCGGGCACTTCCTACATCATGGGAGATCAAGGCCACCACCTTGAAAGAATTAAACGACAAGGATGAGATGGACCTAATTAGTCTCATTGGGAACTTAAAGACCCATGAGATGGAAAAGAAAGCAAGAGAAGAGGCCGCTCCACTAAAGAAGAAATCCATAGCCTTCAAGTCTTCACCCACTCTTGAAGACGATGAAGAAGATGAAGAAGAAGATGAGGAGCTATCACTACTTGTTCGCAATGTGAAGAGAATGTACCGGAGGAACAAGCTTAACTTCTGAAGGAAATTTGAAGGCAAAGAGGAGAGAAGAATTATATGCTACAATTGCCGAAAACCCGGACATATCATGGCCGATTGCCCGGAGTTCAAGAAGAAGATGACCTCCTCTTTCAAGCCAAAGAAACCGGAAGAAAAGAAAGCGTACAAGGCAACTTGGGATTCGGAAAGTGAGTCCGAAGAAGAGGTGGATACGGCAAACATGTGTTTCATGGCAAACACACCAAAGGTAACCCCTCAACCTCTTGATGAAGAAGATGATGATTTAAGTAAAGAAGATCTTGTTCATGCCTTTGTTGAACTTTCAGAAACCTATGATAATAAAAAGATTGAATGCTCTAAATTGGAAAAGGAAGTTTCTTTTCTTAAAAATCAACTTGCTATTATTTCTAAAGAAAAAGATGAAATTTCTTCAAATCTCATTTCTACCCAAAATGAATTTAGTGCTTACAAAGTTGCTTGTAAAGCAAAATTTCCTAAGATTGATGAAAAAGAAATTCTTCTTTAAAAACTAGAATTGTTGATTTTGAAAAGACTTTAAAGGATTGTGCTTTTAACACTAAGAATCTTGAAGAAATATTTTCTAAAAAGCACACCTCTCATGCTAAAGATTCACATGTTAAGATTCCTCATGCTCACACTACACATAATACTTCTCATGCTAAATCTTTTCATGCTCACAATTCTCATGCTCACAAATCACACACTCACTATGCTTTTAAATATGGTAGAGTGTATAGATGCACATATTGTGGTAAGAATGGACATTTGGCTAAATTTTGTTATGACCAAATAAATAGAACCAATAATCTTGTTTGGGTTAATGAAACTAACTCTTTAGGACCCAAGAAAATGTGGGTACCAAAATCAAGTCCTAAATTATTTGATGTAGGTACACACCAAGGCTCCAAGACGTAGGGAGTGGTGGTACCTTGATAGTGGTTGTTCAAGACACATGACGTGGGACATCAATAACTTTACAGCCCTATCAAGGTACATGGAAGGTGGCACCGTCACCTTCGGGGATGACTCCAAGGGGAATATCATCGGTATAGGTAACATTCAAATTGGTGCATCTCCTATTATAGAAAATGTTGTTCTTGTTGATGGTTTGAAACATAATTTGCTTAGTATTAGTCAACTTTGTGACCGTGGACTTAAAGTTGTTTTTGATGATTCTTCTTGCAAGATTTTTGATGTTAAAACCAATGATTGTATTCTCACCGGTTTTCATGACAATAATGTTTATATCATTGACATGCTTAATATGGATTGTTCTACTAAATGCTTGAATGCTTTTGAAGAGAATTCTTGGCTTTGGCATAGAAGATTAGGACATGCATCTTTTGACCATCTTTCTAGGATTAATTCAAAGGAATTGGTGAAGGGTATTCCTTACTTGAAGATTGAGAAAGACCGCATTTGTGGTGCGTGCCAACTTGGGAAACAAACCAAGTCTTCCTTCAAACCAATCAAGGATATCATGTCAACTAGGCCTTTAGAATTAATTCATATGGATCTTTTTGGACCTACTAAAACCAAGAGCTTAAATGGTAGTAGATTTGCATTTGTTTTAGTTGATGATTTTTCCCGTTTCACTTGGGTTTTCTTCTTGGAACACAAAGATCAAACTTTTTCTCATTTTAAGATTTTTCGAAAAAGAGTTGAAAAAGAAAAGGGTTTTTCGATTTTGAGAATAAGGAGTGATAGAGGTGGTGAGTTTGTTAACCAACTCTTCATGACTTATTGTGATGAAAAGGGAATTAAGCATGAAATGTCTTGTCCTAGAACTCCACAACAAAATGGAGTTGTAGAAAGAAAAAATAGAACACTTCAAGAGATAGCTAGGACAATGATAAGTGAGTATGACCTCCCTCATTACCTATGGGCCGAGGCCGTAAACACCGCATGCTATATTTCAAATCGTATTTATTTGTGTAAAAATTCTTTCAAAACATCTTTTGAAATGTATCATTCTAGAAAACCTAATGTTGCATATTTTAAAGTTTTTGGATGCAAGTGTTTTGTTTTGAATACCAAAGATAACTTGGGTAAATTTGATGCTAAGTCTTATGAAGCAATCTTTGTTGGATATTCTACAACTAGTAAAGCTTATAGAGTATTCAATAAATCTTCACTTACCATTGAAGAATCCATGCATGTTAAATTTGAAGAATCTAATATGGTTGTTGAGAATGTTGTAGAGATTGACCCATTAGGTGAAGACATGGAGAGACTATCCTTGAAGGACTCACCCGCTCAAGATGATAAGCAAGAACCAATTGGTGACGTTCAAGAGGATAAAGAGGAAAGCTCTCAACCGCTTCCTAAAGCTTGGAGATATGCCACAAATCATCCCAAGGAGCTCATCTTAGGTGATGCATCTAAAGGGGTAACAACTCGCTCCAAACTCCATGACCTATGTGGTAACTTTGCTTTCATTTCTCATTTTGAACCCAAAAGCATCCTCGAAGCCGAGGCGGACTCATATTGGTTGCTAGCCATGCAAGAGGAACTCATTCAATTTGAGCGCAACCAAGTTTGGCACCTTGTTCCTAGGCCCCACTATAGACCAATAATTGGTACTAAGTGGATCTTTAGAAACAAGATGGATGAGTCCGATAATGTCATTAGGAATAAAGCTAGGTTAGTGGCCCAAGGTTACACTCAAGTTGAGAGAATTGACTTTGAGGAGACCTTTGCACCCGTAGCACGGCTTGAAGGCATACGGATGACACTAGCTTTTACATCTTTCAAAAATTTTAAACTTTTTCAAATGGATGTGAAAAGTGCATTTTTGAATGGTTTTATAAACGAAGAAGTTTATGTGAACAACCTCCCGACTTTATTGATCATGTTCATCCTAATTTTATTTTTAAACTTGATAAAGCTTTGTATGGATTGAAACAAGCTCCAAGAGCTTGGTATGAAAGGCTTTCTAGTTTTCTCATTTCAAATGATTTTATTAAAGGCAAAGTAGATACAACACTATTCACTAAGCATGTTGATAATGACATTTTAATTGTGCAAATTTATGTTGATGATATAATTTTTTGGCTCTACTAATGAGTTTTTATGCAAGGAATTTGAAAAGGTTATGCAATGTGAGTTTGAAATGTCTTCAATGGGCGAGCTTAATTTCTTTCTTGGACTCCAAATCAAGCAATTGCAAGATGGGAACTTCATATGTCAAGCCAAATACGCAAAGGAACTCGTAAAGAAGTTTGGACTTGAAGACTCTAAAGTTTGCAACACTCCCATGGCAACTACAACCAAGCTTGATAAGGATGACCAAGGTAAAAATGTTGATATTAAATTGTTTAGAAGCATGATAGGTAGTCTTTTATATTTGACGGCAAGTAGGCCGGACATCATGTTTAGTGTGTGTCTTTGTACTAGATTTCAATCGTGTCCCAAAGAGTCCCATCTTATTGCGGTAAAACGTATTATTCGTTATATTAAGGGAACGATTGGAATGGGTCTATGGTATCCGAAAACCGGAGATTTCTCAATGACGAGTTATTCGGATGCCGACTATGCGGGTTGTAGAGTAGATAGAAAGAGTACTAGTGGGACATGTCAATTTCTTGGTAATTGTCTTGTTTCATGGTCCTCTAGGAAACAAAATTCCGTAGCTCTCTCAACCGCTGAGGCGGAGTATGTTGCCGTGGGGGCTTGTTGTGCACAAGTCCTTTGGATGAAACATACTCTCCTTGATTATGATTTGCATTATAACCATATAAAAATATTTTGTGATAATACTAGTACTATACACATGACTAAGAATGCAAATCAACATAGTAAGACCAAGCACATTGAGATTAGATATCACTTTCTTAGAGATCATTTTGAGAAAGGAGATATAGATATTGATTATGTTCTACGGATTTGCAACTTGCCGATATTTTCACTAAACCACTTGATTTTGCTAGATTTTCATTCATTTGTGGTGAACTTAATGTTTGTGTTATTGAATAAAAATGTTTTCTTAACCCTTTTGATGTATGACAAAAAGGGGGAGAATGAGTTATGCATGGAAATATGAGTTCATATGGTTTTGGTTCCATATGAGTTTATATATGTTTTTAGTTTTTGATGTGTTTTCATGAATTCTTGTAATTTGAGTTTAAGTGTTTTGCAAGTGTTTTATATTCTCATGGTTTTTGGTTTCATGGTGTTTACTTGCAAATTACAAATTACATTGTTTTTCTTTGTTTAATATAGCATAATTTGAGGGGAGCTTTCTCCTCCCCTATATTCTTATTTATAGCCTATTTGTTTTGTCATCATCAAAAAGGGGGAGATTGTTGGCCCAAAAGGTTACACTCTCCATTTGTTTAGAGTTTGATGATAACAAAACAAATAAGAGCTATTTGGTACTAATTAGTTTGTTTAAGATAAGTTTCAGGTTTGTACCATATTTGGAGGCCATTGCTTAGCTATTGCAAGAACTTCTAGGTTCATGAAGCAAAGAAGACGTTTTTGCACATCAAGGAAGGAACATAGAAGAGAAGGCTCTAGCAAGGCATTGCATGGCTCAAGACTTCAAGATTGCTCAAGATAATTTATTAGATTTGTTTTTAGTTTAGAGTTTTGTTAAAGACTAGTGAATAGGTTTGAAGCTCTATCACACACGTTTTTGCGCACATCTTGTTTCCAAACATATTTCCTATAATATGTACAAAAATAGTTTGTATACAATCTTCAGCCTACAAACTCATTTTTATCCATTATATATATCCCTATTCAAAACTATTTTGTTAAAAATAGATTTCTCCTTGAAATTCCGTTTTTGTTTTGGCTTTTGACCTAAGCCGGTCGACCGACCCTATGTCAGGTCAAGCCGGTCGGCCGACCCAGTCGACCAAAGTTCTGGCAGCTGTGCGTATCAGTGTGCACGTTTCACGGTCGACCCGGACGGTCGACCGCGACATGCCTGACTGCAAGACTTCTGCTCTCTGTATTTTTGGGTCGACCGGGCGGTCGACCGTCAGCCTGCAACGGCTATTTTTTTGAACTAGCGGTCGACCGGGCCGGTCGACCGAGGTAGCTGTTTGAACAGTAATGGCTATTTCCTAAGCTGGTTTATTTTTTGTCCTTTCTCACTTAAGTGTGTTTAAATGACATGTTTTGGTTTTAATACTTTCTGATTAGCCTTAAATATGTTTTATCTCTTAACCCTAGCCCTCTCCTATAAATAGAGGTGTTTAAGGAGAGGTTGGTTACTAGAAAAATTATCAAAAATTCCACAAGTTTAAGGCATTCAAAAAGGCTTTGTTTCTTGATTTTTGTGCTGAAATTCTCTCTCATTTTCTGAAGTGTTTTCAATAACTCTCTGATTTCTTTTTCTTTTCTCCTTACACTCAAGAGCTTCATTCCTACTCATTGTTCTCTAAGGACCTTTGTAAGGGAAGAGAATTTTGCAAGAGAGAGTTTGTGGTCTTTTGACTACTCAGAGATTGCTTGTACTTGAGATTGTTGAGTTGGGTACTCCGGTGAATTTGTAACATCTTTGTGATAGTGGAAGTGGTTGGAAGCCTTCTGGGGAAGGCGGGGAAGTAAAGCTGGGTGCTCGAACCTCGATAACAATTCTCGGTGTTTGCGTTTGGTTTACTTGCTCTTATTTCTTGCTCTATTTTCATTGCTCTTATTACTTGCTCTCTACATTCATTGCTATATTCTCTTGCTTTGTAAGATTGTTGCATCATAAATTTTAAATCTTTCATTGATTAGCATTATCACCTATTCACCGCCCTCTAGGTGATTTTCAGCAAAGAGTAGAAGCTCTTGAAACTAAGAACCAGTCTCAGTGAACCAAATCAGCCCAACACCTTCGACGGGCTGTCCTTATTGTCAAGATATGAACCATGTGTTCGAGGAATGTCCCGTCTTTAAAGCTCATCAAACTTTGCTCGAGCATATAAGTGTGGCCTTCACAAGGCCCGCTAACAATCCATATTCGTCCACCTATAATTTCGGCTGGAGAAATCACCCAAATTTCTCATGGGGCCCAAACAACAATGATCACACAAGGCCTAAATTCTCTAGCAATTTTCAACAATCTCCTTATCAACAAAATTATCCCAACCAAAATCCTCCACCTTCTTTCCAAAATTCACATATGGAAACAAGACTCTCCAATATGGAAAGAAAGGTGGACACTCTAGTTAAGAGCCAAGACATACTAGCTCAAGTCTTGACTAGGATAAAGATGCAACTAAATCAACAAGAAAGACAAAAAGGAACTCTACCAAGTCAACCATTGCCAAACCCTAGGAATCCTAGGCAAGCCAATGAGGCTCAAGACCCAAACCAGTGTAACTTGGTTCATACATTGAGATTAGGGAAACAAGTTGATAATCAAGTATCCATGCCACAAGACCCAGCTCAATTGTCCATTCCACCTAGTTCCACTCCATCTCCACAAAACTCCAAAGAAACTGAAGTTAATAAGTCAGCAAAACAAGTGCACCAACCTATAGCCCCATTTCCAAATAGGCTTAGGAGTAATAATAATGCACATATGGAGAAACTACTCGAGGTGTTTAATCAAGTTAGGCTTAATATACCACTTCTTGATGCAATCCAACAGGTCTGTAGTTATGCCAAATTCCTTAAGGATATGTGCATCAAGAAAAGAAAGACAAATGTGTCTAAGAAGGTTTTTCTAGCCACTAACATTAGTGAGCTATTATTCAACCAAATCCAAGTCAAGTACAAGGACCCTAGTTGCCCCACCATTTCTTGCACAATAGATCGAGCTGAAATTAGTCGAGCACTCCTCGATTTAGGAGCAAGCATTAATTTACTTCCCTTCTCCATTTATCAGCAACTTGGCTTAGGCGAACTCAACCCAACTCAAGTTACGATCCAATAAGTGATCGATCAATTAAAGTTCCCAAGGGAGAAATCAGTGATGTCCTTATACGTGTAGGAGAATTCATTTACCCAGTCGATTTCATTGTTTTAGAGACAACCTGTGTCTAATCCTAGGTCCCAAACTCCCGTCATCTTAGGATGTCAGTTTCTAGCAACCGCTAATGCAATCATAAATTATAGAAACGGATCCATGAGATTGACTTTTGGAGACATGACCAAGGAAGTTAATGTTTTCAACATAGGTAAACACCTCTATGACATAAACGACCAACCCTTTGAGGTCAACTTCATTGAAAATATGACTAGTGAGCACAAAGAGGAGATCACACTAGAATCAAAGGATGAGGAAGAGTTAGAATCTAGTGATCTCAACCTTGATGAGATTGAGTGGGCAGCCAGTCCTAGTTCTATAGAGATGGAGAATTTAAGCTTAACACCTACACCTATCGAGCCACCTCCTTCCTTGGAGTTAAAAACCTTGCCTAAACATCTTAAATACGCCTACCTTGGTGAACAAGAGATGTTACCAGTTATAATTGCCTCCAATTTGACTAATAGGCAAGAGGAAGACCTATTGGCAACCCTTAGGAGACATAGGGAAGCCATTGGTTGGATTATGGCCGATATCAAGGGACTAAGCCCTAAAATAGTCTAGCATAGAATCCATCTAAATGAAGGGGTTAAACTGAAGAGGGACCCACAGCGTAGGCTAAACCTGCTCATGCAAGAGGCTGTACAAGGTAAAATAATGAAACTGTTAAATAATGGGATCATTTATCCCATTTTTGATAGCCAATGGGTCAGCCCAGTGCACGTGGTCCCTAAGAAGTCCAGTTTTACTGTGGTAGAAAATGACAAGTAAGAGTTAGTACAAACACGACTACCTACCAAGGTTCGAGTATGCATAGACTACCGCAAGTTGAACGCCGCTACTAGAAAAGACCATTTCCCCCTCCCATTTATCGACCAAATGCTGGAACGATTAGCGGACCATGAGTATTATTGTTTCTTGGACGGTAACTTAGGGTATAACCAAATCCCAATAGCCCCAGAGGACCAAGAAAAGACAACATTCACGTGTCCATTTGGGACGTTTGCCTATCGCCGAATGCCTTTCGGCCTATGCAATGCCCCCGCCACATTCCAACGTTACATGTTGAGCCTTTTCTCCGACATAGTCGAGCGCTTCTTGGAGATCTTCATGGACGACTTCTCTGTCTATGGAAACTCGTTTGACCAATGTCTAAATCACTTAGAGTTAGTGCTAAAATAGTGTACCGAAAAGAACTTGACCCTAAATTGGGAAAAATGCCACTTTATGGTGCAGCATGGGATTGTCCTGGGTCATGAGATATCTAGGAAAGGGATCAAAGTGGATAAGGATAAAGTGGAAATATAGCCAAACTCCCAATTCCACGATGCGTGAAATACATTCGTTCTTTTTTAGGACACGCCGGGTTTTACTGTAGGTTCATTAGGGATTTTAGCAAAATTGCTAGACCCCTTACAAACCTTTTAGCCAAAGACGTGTCCTTCATCTTGACGATAAGTGTAGTAGTGCACGGGAGAAGCTAAAATTGAAACTTATCTCTGTACCTATCGTCTCACCTCCGGACTGATCCAAACCCTTTGAGATCATGTGTGATGCCTCCGATTTTGCGATAGGCGCTGTCTTAGGACAACGCAAAGATAACAACCAGCCCGTGATCTATTATTCAAGTAGGACACTCAGTGATGCCCAAGTGAACTATACTACAACTGAGAAAGAATTCTTGGCAGTAGTGTTTGATTTGGAGAAATTCCGCCCATACCTACTTGGGACCAAAACCACAATATTCACCGACCATTCTGCACTTCGATACCTAATGCTCAAAAAGGATGCGAAGGCCCGACTCATTCGTTGGATCCTCCTCTTTCAAGAATTTGATCTCAAAATTCGAGATAAAAAGGGTGTCGAAAATGTCGTCGCAGACCATCTCTCTTATGTGCCAAACGCACCTTCTGACGAACTGCCCATCAACAATAATTTTCCCGACGAACAACTTCTAGCCATCTCTACGGAACCATGGTTTGCTAACATAGTTAATTACTTAGTCACAAACCAAACATCATCTAGTTGGTCAAAACAGGATAGATACCGTTCTTGTCTCAAGTCCGGTATTTCATATGGGAGGACCCTTACCTCTTCAAATATTGTAGCAATCAAATAATTAGGAGATGTGTTCCCAACAAGGAAACTAGAAGCGTTCTAGCCTTTTGTCACGAATTTGCTTGCAGTAGACACTTCGGTCCCCGCAAAACAGCAGAAAAGGTCCTACATAGTGGCTTCTATTGGCCTACTTTGTTTAAAGACGCATTTGACTTTTATAAAACTTGCACAAGATGCCAAATGATAGGAAGGATTTCTAAACGTAATATGATGCCCCTAAATCCAATTCTAGAAGTAGAACTCTTTGATATTGGGGGCATTGATTTTATGGGTCCCTTCCCTAATTCATTTGGGCACCAATACATCTTATTGGCTGTGGATTACGTATCCAAATGGGTTGAAGTCATCCCTTGCAGGACAAATGACAACAAAGTTGTTGTTAAATTCTTGAAAGAAAACATCTTCTCACGCTTTGGAACCCCTCATGCCATAATTAGTGATAATGGTACACATTTTTGCAATAGAACTTTTGAAGCTCTTATGCGAAAATATGCCATAACACACAAGTTATCTACACCGTACCATCGTCAAACCAGTGGGCAGGTAGAAGTTTCAAATGGGCAAGTTAAGCTTATCTTGGAAAAAACTGTGAATCAAAGCAGGAAGGACTGGTCCACCAAATTGGTAGATGCCTTATGGGCATATAGGACGCCTTTAAAACGATTCTAGGAATGTCTCCTTATAGACTTGTCTTTGAAAAGGCTTGCCACCTTCCTGTTGAGATAGAGCACCGAGCCTTATGAGCAATTAAGCAGCTGAATTTTGATCTAGATATGGTGGTGAACTTCGAAAATTGCAAATTTCTGAACTTGAGGAGTTAAGAAACGAGGCATATGAAAAAGCGAAAATTATGAAAGATAGGGTTAAGGTTTTTCATGATAAGTTCATCACGAGAAAAATTTTTGTTCAAGGACAAAAAGTCTTACTCTATAACTCTAGACTTCATCTCTTTTTCGGAAAGTTAAAATCAAGATGGACAGGGCCTTTCATTGTTAAGACTGTGTTTTCACATGGAGCCATAGAGATATACGACTGATTGGTCGCTAATGTTACATATTTAATATCATATGTCCATACTTATTATAGAATAAAAGCCTGCATTGTCCTAATTAATTGTTTAATTTATTTGCAGGCCCAATCTTTAAGGAGATGAAGAAAAATGAGCCCAAAGCCCACCAAAATTCTGAATTAAATCAGAATTAATTCGCACTCAGTAAATCAGGGCAAAATCAAGAGGTTGAAAACCGGTTGAGAAGAATCCTCTCAGAATCGATCGGTTAAAGCCAAGAATCCAAGGCCATTTCGTCAGAATCCTGGACCCAAACGAAGAAACCAACTGAAGATAAATGCAGAAGGACATCCCAGATAGACCCACCAATAGGGTGTGGCCATCTGGCCATACCCTGGCCGCGGAAACGCGGCCCAAGCCACGTTTCCGCGGCTTTGTTGGGAGTTAGGGGGAGCGTTTGCTCCCCCGACCTCCCCGGGATCCTATAGATTGGGTTTTTGCCTATAAAAGGCCTGTACTTGCACTGAAAATTGGACGACCATGCAGAGATAGGACTTAGCCAAGTTTTTCATTTCTTAGTTTAGGTTTTTCTTTTCTTTTCATGTAAATTGTATGTAGGCTTAGGTTAGATGATGATTCATGTAAGTAAGAGAGAGAGGCTGATGTTGAGAGTGACACCGATGTACCCTCCTCCTTTCTTCCATTGTTTCAGTAAGTAATAAAGGTAAATGCTTGTTTTTATGTTCTGCTTTACTTTACTTTTCTTTTGCTTTCTTCTTCCTCCTTCTACTTTACCTCGTTTGTTTTTGTTGAGTTTACAAGTGAATTCCAAAGCACAAGTATAACGATGTTATGTGAGTGCCAACGATAGTTCATGAAGACGTTCTCCTCCTCAAGACGTATCACTTCATGCGTGTGCGAGACTTGATGATATAATGCGAACGGGGACTGAGCTCGGGCTTATGTGTTGGCCCAAGGTTACAATCACCCATTTTAGTGTGTTTGATGATTACAAAACATATTAGTTATTTGTACTAATATCAATTGTTGTTTAAGTGTGTTTCAGGTTTCTATCTCAAATAGATGTCTTCTTCCCTAAGGGAAGGTGCTTTGGATTCAAGACAACTCAATTTGGGCTCAAGATGCAAAATTGAAGATCATGTGGAGATAGCCCCTCTTGAAGCCTTGAAGTCCCTAGAACATTGTAAGAATAGAATGTTAAAGTTTGAGTGTAGGATATTTGGCTCTAGGATACACACACACACACATTATTCCTTACAAATTCTATGTTTTAAAAACGTTTGTTTCTAAGTTTTATGCATTAGTTTATATATACATGTATCCAACTTGTTACATTTTGAATATCTTGTTTAAAACATGTGTATAGACTATTTCTTGCATAATACTTAGTTGTAAGTATTTCACAATATTTTTACAAAAATTTCCAACTTCAAAAACTGCCGGTTTTTCTGTTTAAGGCAAGTCCGGCCGACCGCCCGGTCGACCGGCGCCTGTGTCAGGACATGCACGGTCTGTGCATGTCTGTCGGTCGACCGGCCGGTCGACCCGACTGTTAACAGTTTGCTCTCGGGTTTGCTGGGTCGACCGCCCGGTCGACCGAGAGAAGGAAACTGTGTTTTATCAAAGAAGACGGTCTACCGGACGGTCGACCGGAGCCCAACGGCTCTTTGCCAACAAGGCGACGGTCGACCGACCCGGTCGACCGCCAAGCCTGCAAAAGCCAACGGCTCTTTCCTCTTTGGTGCATTTCTGAAAACTGTTTTTATTTTCTGTTTTAACAGACTTTTTCAGAGTTGTAGGAGATCTTTTTCAGGTCAAATTAGGTGTAAAGAAAATGGTTTTAACCTATTCTCTCCTTATAAATAGAGGGAAAGAGGTCCTCATTATTTACCAAGAAAAATCCTCTAGTTTTCAAAATTTTCAAAAGAGAAAAGAAAAGTGTTTAAGCTCTCCATTTCCAATTCTTTCTTGAGTTATTTTTCAGTTGTGTTCCCTTGCAAAATCATCTCTACAACTGAGTTTTTCTCACTACACTTCATAGAGCAAAAATCCCTAACTCATTCTATAGTGAAGTTGTAAAAAGAGTGAGAGTGTTGTAAAAGAGTTTGGTGATCTTGTTGTGATCACTCTTGTTCTTGTTCCTCTTCTTGTTCTTGTGGAGACACCTCTTCGGTAGAGGTTATTGTACTTGGTGGAGCTCGGTGCTCGGGTCTTCGGTAGACCAAATTGTAAGGCGTCCTCGGTGGATAGTGGAAACCCTTCACGGAGGTGAAGGCGGGGAGTAGAGCGGTGGCTCGAAGCTCGAAACAAACATCTTGTGTTTGCAATTGCCTTGTGTCCATTCTTGCTTTAAATTTCTATTGCTCTATATTGCTTTCAATTACTTGCTTGTGATCTTGTTTCTTCCTTTGTGCTATTAATTCAAGCTTGTGATACTTGTGATATATTGTGTGCATCTCTCTATTCATCCATCATACTTTGCCTTGATCAATCATATCTCATACAACAAGGTTGCATTGCGCACCTCTAACCCATTCAAGGGGAATTGGGAGGAAGGAGTTCAGAACCTCTCACGGGGTATTCGGCTCTTAGTCTTGTTTGAGAGATAGTTGCATCATTCATCATACTTAGTTTTAAAAAGATTGTTAGATTAGAAAAAACACCTATTCACCCCCCCTCTAGGTGTTTTTCAATTGGTATCAGAGCTTGGTTACTAGGCTCTTGGCTTAACAACCTTAGAAAGATCCTAATATTGCTAATCATTCATTCATTCTCACTTAGTAAAGATGGCCGATGGTATTAAGACACCCCCTAAGTTTGATGGACTTAACTTTCCCATATGGAAGTTTAAGATGACCGTTTTCTTGCAATCTCTAGGTAGTCGAGTTGCAAAGGCCGTGACCAAACCCTTTAGTGCACCCCCCGGTGATGAATCCACTTGGTCCGAAATAGAGACCAAAGAATTTGATGCCAATGCTAGGGCTCACTATGCACTACTTCAAGCCCTTAATGATGATGACATAGCTAGAGTTATTCATTACAAGTCCGCATATGAAATTTGGACACATTTGCTAGTTACACATGAAGGGACCTCACAAGTAAAGAGGGCTAAGATTGACCTTCTTTGGTCCCAATATGAGAATTTTTGCATGCAAGAAAATGAAACCATAGATGATATGGTTACAAGATTTACAAAAATCACTAATGGACTTTCTTCTCTAGGTGATGCTATCGACAACGATCAAAGAGTAAGAAAGATCATCCGGGCTCTTCCTTCTTCATGGGAAGTAAAAGTAACAACCTTGAAGGAACTCAATGACAAGGAGGAGATGGAGCTAATTGGTCTCATTGGGAACCTCAAAACCCATGAGATGGAGAGGAAAGTGAGGGAGGACATGGCTCCTTCCAAGAAGAAGACAATAGCCTTCAAAAGCCAATCCACACACTCCGATGAAGATGATGGAGAAGAAGAAGATGACGAAGAGCTCTCACTTCTTGTGAAGAACGTCCGGAGGATGTACAACAAGGCTAAATTTCAAGGAAGAAGGAGATGGCAAGGAGGTAAAGAAGAAAGGAAGATTATTTGCTTCAATTGTCAAAGGCCGGGACACATTGTGGCGGAGTGTCCGGATAAAGTGAAGCCCTCCACCTCAAAGAAGCCTCACAAGAAGAAGGCAATGAAAGCTACATGGGACTCCGAGAGCGAATCCGAGGAGGAGATTGATACCGCAAACATGTGCTTCATGGCCAATGAAAGCACAAGCAAGGTAACCCCTTCCACTTCTTCTAATGATGAACTTTCCATGGATGAACTAGGAGAAGCTTTTGTAGAATTATCACATAATTATGATTCCCTAAAGAAAAAGTATTTAAAAATGAAAAAGGAAAATGAATCTCTTAATCTTCAAGTCTTTACTATTTCTAAAGAAAAAGATGAATTACTTTCGACTCTTGTTTCCACTCAAAAGGATTTTGACAAGTATAAGATTTCTTGTAAAGGCAAGTCCCCACTAGTTGATTCTAATGAGATTACCATGCTTAAAGAAAGAATTGACTCATTAGGAATTGTTTTGAAAAATTGTGAGTTCGATAAGAAGAAGATAGAGGCCATGTTTCCTAAGAAACAAGCCCCTAAGAAAAATGTTCACCATGCTCATGCTCATGTTCATACCACACAACCTTTGCATCGTGGCAAACCCCAAAGCATGCTCACACTTCACACACACATCATGCATTCATGTATGGGAGAGTGTTCTCATGTTCACATTGTGGGCGGAAAGGACACTTAGCCAATTTTTGCTATGATAGACTAAGTGCATCTTATCATAATGTATGGGTTCGAAACACTAACTTTCAAGGACCCAAGAAAGTTTGGGTACCAAAGTCAACAATTTTGTTAAATGATATAGGTACCTTCCAAAGCCCAACGACGTAGAGGATTGTGGTATCTTGATAGTGGCTGCTCAAGGCACATGACTTGGGACATCAACAACTTTGCAACCCTATCAAGATACCATGAAGGTGGCACCGTCACCTTCGGAGATGATGCCAAGGGTAAAATCATCGGTATTGGTAATGTAAAACTCGGCACATCCCCTTTAATTGAAAATGTAGTTTTAGTTGATGGACTCAAGCATAACCTCTTGAGTGTTAGTCAACTTTGTGATAAAGGTTTTGATGTTGTTTTTGATCATATAGCTTGTAAAGTAATTGATAGAATTTCTAATACTTGTGTGTTTTCCGGTTTTCGTGAAAGTAATGTTTATATGATAGATATGTCTAATATGTCTTGTAATATTACTTGTTTAAAAGCCCTCGATGACGACTCTTGGTTGTGGCATAGAAGATTAGGCCATATTTCTTTTGACCACATATCTAGGTTAAACACAAAGGAAATGGTGAAAGGTATTCCTTATTTGAGTTTTGAAAAGGACCGAGTTTGTGACGCATGTCAATTTGGGAAACAAACTAAGTCTTCCTTCAAGTCAATTAAGGATATCATGACATCACGTCCTTTGGAGTTAATCCATATGGATCTATTTGGCCCTACACAAACAAAAAGTCTAAGTGGGAATAGATTTGCATTTGTTTTGGTTGATGATTTTTCACGATTTACTTGGGTTTTCTTTCTTGAACACAAAAATCAAGCATTTTCATATTTCCAAACTTTTAAGAAAAGAGTTGAAAAAGAAAAAGAGTCTTCAATTTTAAGAATAAAAAGTGATAGAGGAGGTGAGTTCATTAACCTACCCTTTACCACTTTTTGTGAAGAACATGGAATTAAGCATGAACTTTCTTGTCCTAGAACTCCACAACAAAATGGAGTAGTTGAACGGAAAAATCGAACTTTACAAGAGATGGCTAGGACAATGCTAAGTGAATATGGTCTACCACATTATTTGTGGGCCGAGGCCGTAAATACATCATGCTATATATCAAATCGTGTTTCTTGTGTAAAAATACTTCAAAGACTTCTTTTGAAATGTACTTTTCTAGAAAACCAAATGTTTCATATTTCAAGGTTTTTGGATGTAAATGTTTTGTTTTAAATACAAAAGATAATTTAGGAAAATTTGATGCTAAAGCTTATGAGGCAATTTTTGTTGGGTATTCTAATACAAGTAAAGCTTATAGAATCTTCAATAAATCATCTTTGACTATTGAGGAATCTATACATGTTAAGTTTGAAGAATCTAACTTGTTTGTTAAGAATGTTGTAGAAATAGATGCTTTGGATGAAGGCTTGGAGAAAGTGACCTTGGAGGATACTACTACTATGGGAGACAAGCCAAAGGATGATGAAGGAAGTGAAGCTAAAGTAGAAGAGGCTCAAGGAAATGAAAATCAAATAAATGAAGTGGAGCCTACTCAACAACTTCCAAAGGGTTGGAGATACAATCCTCATCATCCCAAGGACCTCGTCATAGGTGAAGTATCAAAAGGGGTAACCACTCGCTCTAAACTTCATGATTATTGTGGACATTATGCATTTATTTCTCATGTTGAACCCAAGAACGTCCTCGAAGCCGAGGCCGATTCATATTGGTTGCTAGCCATGGAAGAAGAGCTCAATCAATTTGAACGCAACCAAGTTTGGCACCTTGTTCCAAGGCCCCACGATAGACCAACAATTGGTACTAAGTGGATCTTTAAGAACAAGTTGGATGAATCAGGTAACGTTGTTAGGAATAAAGCTAGGTTAGTTGCCCAAGGTTACACTCAAATCGAAGGAATCAATTTTGAAGAAACCTTTGCACCCGTAGCACGGCTTGAAGCCATACGGATGACACTAGCATTTCCCTCATATAAAGATTTTAAATTGTTTCAAATGGATGTTAAAGTGATTTTCTAAATGGTTTTATTGAAGAGGAGGTGTATGTTGAACAACCCCCGGGTTTGTTGATCCTACACATCCGAATTTTATATTTAAATTAGATAAAGCTCTTTATGGTTTAAAACAAGCCCCTAGGGTTTGGTATGAAAGACTTTCTTCATTTTTGATTTCAAATGGTTTTAAGAAAGGTAAAATTGACACAACTTTGTTTACAAAACATGTAGAAAAAGATATTCTTATTGTGCAAATTTATGTTGATGACATTATTTTTGGTTCTACTAATGAATCTCTTTGCCAAGCTTTTGAATCATGCATGAAGGATGAATTTGAAATGTCTATGATGGGGGAGCTCAACTATTTCCTTGGACTCCAAATCAAGCAAAGGACGGATGGGATCTTCATCAATCAAGCCAAGTACACAAAGGAACTCATCAAAAGGTTCGGGCTTGAAGGATCTAAAATAAGCAAAACTCCCATGGCAACAACTACCAAGCTTGATAAGGATGAACAAGGTAAAAGTATAGACATTAAAGTTTATCGTAGCATGATAGGTAGCTTATTGTATTTGACGGCTAGTAGGCCGGATATCATGTTTTCCGTTTGTCTTTGTGCTTGTTTTCAATCATGTCCTAAGGAGTCTCATTTAGTAGCGGTAAAACGCATAATTAAATACCTTAAGGGCACTATTGAAATAGGTTTGTGGTATCCGAAAACCGGACTATTTGATATGAAGAGTTTTTCGAATGCCGACTATGCGGGTTGTAGGGTAGATAGGAAGAGCACAAGTGGAACATGTCAATTCTTAGGTAATTGTCTTGTATCTGGTCTTCCAAAAAGCAAAATTCGGTAGCCCTTTCAACCGTCGAGGCGGAGTATGTTGCGGCCGGAGCTTGTTGTGCACAAGTTCTTTGGATGAAACATACTCTCCTTGACTATGATTTACACTTTGATCATGTTAAAATATTTTGTGATAATACTAGTACTATTCACAGACAAAGAATGCAAATCAACATAGTAAAACCAAACACATTGACATTAGGTATCACTTTCTTAGAGATCATTATGAGAAAGGTGATATTGATATTGATTATGTTTCTACCGATTTTCAACTTGCCGATATTTTTACTAAACCTCTAGATTATGCTAGATTTTCATTTATTTGTGGTGAGTTGAATGTTTGCATGATAGATTCTTAAAATATTTCTATTTGGCTTTGTTTTTGTTTTGTTTTGTTTTGTTTTTAACCCTTTTTTGATGTATGACAAAAAGGGGGAGAAAAAGAAATAAGTTTGCTTATTGAGTTTGTTTATTTACTTGAGTTTTGGAGAAAAAGATAGATAATTTTGCTCATTATTTTGAGTTTTATGACAAAAATTATTGTGTTGATATTTTTCAATGCTTTATGTGTGTTTACATAGCTTTTCATATTCTTGATATATACATAGCATTATTTGAGGGGGAGCTTTCCAAGCTCTTCTTCCATGCTTGTTTAAATAACTCATATGTTTTGTCATCATCAAAAAGGGGGAGATTGTTGGCCCAAGGTTACAATCACCCGTTTTTAGTGTGTTTTGATGATTACAAAACATATTAGTTATTTGTACTAATATCAATTGTCGTTTAAGTGTGTTCAGGTTTCTATCTCAAATAGATGTCTTCTTTCCTAAAGGAAGGTGCTTTGGATTCAAGACAACTCAATTTGGACTCAAGATGCAAAATTGAAGATCATGTGGAGATAGCCCCTCTTGAAGCCTTGAAGTCCCTAGAACATTGTAAGAATAGAATGTTAAAGTTTGAGTGTAGGATATTTGGCTCTAGGATACACACACACATTATTCCTTACAAATTCTATGTTTTAAAAACGTTTGTTTCTAAGTTTTATGCATTAGTTTATATATACATGTATCCAACTTGTTACATTTTGAATATCTTGTTTAAAACATGTGTATAGACTATTTCTTGCATAATACTTAGTTGTAAGTATTTCAAAATATTTTTACAAAAATTTCCAACTTCAAAAACTGCCAGTTTTTCTGTTTCAGGCAAGTCCGGCCGACCGCCCGGTCGACCGGCGCCTGTGTCAGGACATGCACGGTCTGTGCATGTCTGTCGGCCGACCGGCCGGTCGACCCGACTGTTAACAGTTTGCTCTCGGGTTTGCTGGGTCGACCGCCCGGTCGACCGAGAGAAGGAAACTGTGTTTTATCAAAGAAGACGGTCGACCGGACGGTCGACCGGAGCCCAACAGCTCTTTGCCAACAAGGCGACGATCGACCGACCCGGTCGACCGCCAAGCCTGCAAAAGCCAACGGCTCTTTCCTCTTTGGTGCATTTCTGAAAACTGTTTTTATTTTCTGTTTTAACAGACTTTTTCAGAGTTGTAGGAGACCTTTTTCAGGTCAAATTAGGTGTAAAGAAAATGGTTTTAACCTATTCTCTCCTTATAAATAGAGGGAAAGAGGTCCTCATTATTTACCAAGAAAAATCCTCTAGTTTTCAAAATTTTCAAAAGAGAAAAGAAAAGTGTTTAAGCTCTCCATTTCCAATTCTTTCTTGAGTTATTTTTCAGTTGTGTTCCCTTGCAAAATCATCTCTACAACTGAGTTTTTCTCACTACACTTCATAGAGCCAAAAATCCCTAACTCATTCTATAGTGAAGTTGTAAAAAGAGTGAGAGTGTTGTAAAAGAGTTTGGTGATCTTGTTGTGATCACTCTTGTTCTTGTTCCTCTTCTTGTTCTTGTGGAGACACCTCTTCAGTAGAGGTTATTGTACTTGGTGGAGTTCGGTGCTCGGGTCTTCGGTAGACCAAATTGTAAGGCGTCCTCGGTGGATAGTGGAAACCCTTCACGGAGGTGAAGGCGGGGAGTAGAGCGGTGGCTCGAACCTCGAAACAAACATCTTGTGTTTGCGATTGCCTTGTGTCCATTCTTGCTTTAAATTTCTATTGCTCTATATTGCTTTCAATTACTTACTTGTGATCTTGTTTCTTCCTTTGTGCTATTAATTCAAGCTTGTGATACTTGTGATATATTGTGTGCATCTCTCTATTCATCCATCATACTTTGCCTTGATCGATCATATCTCATACAACAAGGTTGCATTGCGCACCTCTAACCCATTCAAGGGGAATTGGGAGGAAGGAGTTCAGAACCTCTCACGGGGTATTCGGCTCTTAGTCTTGTTTTGAGAGATCGTTGCATCATTCATCATACTTAGTTTTAAAAAGATTGTTAGATTAGCAATAACACCTATTCACCCCCCCTCTAGGTGTTTTTCATTGTGATCTATGCGTTGAACGCCTCCTAAACAAAGGTCGAACATGCACAGGTTTCCAAGTAAGTCATCAATCAAACTAGGTAAGTATTTCTTCACTCTCCTTTCTTTCTTTTCTTTTATTTCTTTAGTATAGATCACCACTTCTTCCAACTCTTTCTTTTCGACTCATTTGTACATAGTCGCTCTTTCCCCTTCTTTGCAAATAGTCTTTTCTTTCCACCTTCTTCATCTCTCATTTTCTTCTAACTTTAACATAACTCTTTTTCTCTTTTCTTTTTAAGAAACAAAGAAGAACTTTCGTTTTGTTTTCTTAACAATTTCAATAAAGAACGTAAACGCTTCTATCGCAAAACCCTCCTTGTGGATCACGACCCGCATAGCCACTTGCTATAGCGGTAAGAATTAAGCACTTGCACATCCTAATCTTAAGTTCTAAAAATTCCGTATTTTTTTGTGCAGGTTTAGCCTCAATCAAATTTTGGCGCCGTTGCCGGGAGGGTAACGTTGTTTTTATTGAAATCTGATTTTTCTTGAAAATTTTTTAGAACTAAAACGAACTTTCTTCTTTGTTGCAGGTTAAAGGGCAAGCAAAGCAGAAAATTAAAGTTGCAGTAACATATAAGTGGCCTTGGGCCTCTGCTCTAGAAAGCAGAGACCAAGTGCCCTCTGCTTTGCCGCAGATTCGTGGCCAACGCCGCGAAAACGCGGCAAAAAGAAGTGGACTACTAACGTTCTTTTTGCAGGGCTGCTTGCTTTGCAAATTGTAGTTTTCTGCAACTTTACTTTTTCTTATATGCCATCACATAAGCCTGCTAATAACCAACAGTAAAACATTTGTTGAAAAAATAAAAAATTGATTAGACGTTTGCATTTTAGGCACGTGTCTTTTCAATTCATTTATTTTTACTGTTGAAGAGTGCTGGAGCAAGGTACGTATGCATTGCATTTAGCATAGGACTCACTTCTTGGTTGATTTATATCGCTTTGAGTGAATCTTATTTATCTTGTACACTTGCACAAATTGATTTTAAGGGCACCACCCATTAACAAGATAAGGTGGGGATTTAATCACCTTCCTTCGCCCAAAAATCAGATTCCAAGCACTCACTAACCCAAGCCTAACTTAAATGAGTAAACGTTGGCCCTAGGGACATCTCGGACTCAATTAGGAGATTATCCTAAGGGGGAAAGGTGTTGGAATTTGACTCTTGTCAAATCAGTGTCTAGGAAAGGGATTAAGGGCCGAAAGCCCGAAGGTTGGTGGTTATTTAATTAAGGAACGTCTTTGACGGAAAACCTCCCACCAACCTTGCCCTGACCTGGCTGATTAGCTTGTGGTCAAAGTCTGCATTGGACCTCCCGTGGACAGTCTAATCAGTTAGGAGTCGTCTAGGTCATAGGTCTACCCTAACTTAGGTTAGAATTTTTTTCTTTGTTTGTTTATTTGTTTGTTTTTCTTTCTTTTTTTTGTATTCTATTGTGTGATATGGCTTATAATAATAATTTTTTCAACTTTAATAATAATCTATATTACACATCGAATTCTTTTTCGGATATTACCAACCCGGCATATCATAACTTTAACCAACCTAGTGTGCCGGATTGGTCTTATCCGAATGAATATAACCCATGCCCCCCATCGTATGACTATAATTTCCATAACGATTTCAACTCTTCACAGAGTCAGTGGGGATTCACCTCCCCCGAGCATAATTATCAACCAACTTGTCCTCCTTCTCCACCTAGTCCACAATATTTTCAAGATTCATACTCAGTTGCACCCGTCCAAAATAGGAAACCATCAATTTTGGAAATGAGTATGCGTGAGTCCAAACACAAATCCCAAAATCTGATGGACTCACAATTTCACTACCACTTCCAAGACAATTCTTCATCTTTTCATCAAAAAAATGAACCTATCAACTATGAAAAGATGCTTGAAGCCATGACTCAGGCTCAAAACACTCGTAATCGTGACATAGATATGATGGTCGAATCTCTACATTCTCACCGTTGGACCAGTTCTGATGTCACCAACCATTCTGTTAGAGCCGAAGAGTCCTGTAGTTTTGGAAATCAAGATTCCATTTCAGAACAAGCATTTGAACTTGCCCAAACTCTAAATTTTAAAAAAGATATTGACAGTTTAGCAAGTTATCCTTTTCCTGAAATAGAACTTGAAAATGAATATGATCCTGAACCCCAACTGAGTGATTCAATTCTACTTCCTTATTCGATTATGACTCCGGTATCTTCACCTGATTTCGATCTTTTCCCGAGTCAACGTTGGATCCTATGCCTATTCATCATGAAATTGAATCCCCCATCTTTGAGGATCATATTGAACTTGACCAATTATACAATTTTGAAAATCCTATTGACAAATTGGCAAGTTCTCAATTTTTTGATATTGAACTCAATGAGATATGTGACCTACATTCTCAAATCTGTGATCCAGTTCAACTTTCTGAATCAATATTGACTCCTGTTTTGTTACCAAACTTGAGAAATGTTTTAGAGTCAGTTTTGATTCCTCCACCTATCATTCCTGAACTCGAATCACCCATATTAGGTCACATCCCATTGTTAGAAAATACATGTGGACTTGAGTTTCAACTTCTTGACTTGGACCCGCTTCTTGAACCAATTTCGACTCCTGAACCTTTACTTGACTTAAGTCACCTTTCTGAGTCGGTATTAGTTCCTGTCCTTCCTGAGTCCAAGTCAACCGTTCTATCATTTCATACTCCATTCTGGGACGAGGTGGTTGACAATTTGACTCCGACATTAGTTATGGAATATGAAAATTAGATGGGGTTAAATATTTAATAAAAATCCTTTATGGATTCATAATTTTAATGGGTTATATTAGTGAAACTTCTGGTGGGTTCCTCCGAGCCCCAAGAAAAGTTGATTGGGCCGCATTTCGTGGACCAATTAGACCACCACCGGAACCACCACCTTAAGGTAACATTTTCCTTCCCTTTCTTCTTTTTCATGCATCTATGCATTAATTCATACATTGAGGACAATGCATGAGATAGGTGTGGGGAAGGTCTAACATAACTTAGGTTTTCTTTTTTATTAAAAACTTTTTGAAAATAGAAATAATATTTTGACATATTTTTTGTAAGAAATTAAGTTAATTTTAAGGAATAGGAAAATCTAAATTTGGATTTCTTATACTTGGTCAAAATATGATTATTTGTTTGATTTTTAGGGTTAGGAAGAAAATTTGTCAAAGTAATTTAGTCTTGATCTTTACCTTGATGAAATATGCACACTTCATGCACTTACACACTTAGGGTTCAAAAACAAAGATTCTTATGCCTTATAAAATATATATATATATATATATATATATATATATATATATATATATAATAAATAAACAAATCTAATTATTGATTAGCTAGGTGCTTTGGCCTAAGCAAGCCTTAGTATTTATGCGAAAGAATTAGATAAGTTTGAAAAAAAAAGATAAACAAATCTAATTATTGATTAGCTAGGTGCTTTGGCCTAAGCAAGCCTTAGTATTTATGCGAAAGATGATTAGATAAGTTTGAAAAAAAAGAATATATGAAAATCCTCTGATTAAGCTGGGTATTTGTGCCTAATAAAGCATAAGTATTCACGCCTAAAAGGGGTGCATATAATAAAATCCTTTGTTTTGTGGCCTTGTTTGCTCGAGTTCTTAAGTCCTTGGGGTGTCTTCTCACCGGTGCCCTAAGACCGTTTGGTTTGGGAGTCATCGATTAAAGGGTCGTTACATGGGCAGATTAGAAAGCCTAATAGAACTAAGGAATAATACAACCAAAAATATATATATGTATAAATATATAAGGCATAAGAGTTAGAGTTACTGAACCCTTAGTCAAAATTTTCACGATCACAAGGTGCATATGACTTAGGGTAAAGTAATAGATTAGATGAGAAGCACAATTTGACTCCTTACCTTGATTGATAACAAATTTTTGAATAGAGACTAAGTTTAGGAATGAAAAATTCAGTCTTCCTATAACTTATAGATTGCTTAGATCTTACAATTATATTTCAAATATTTTCTCTTTCAAAATGCTTTTCGAAAATACTAACTCTTTATTTCCCTTTCTTTATGGATTTTGTGGGTGTAATCCGCTGAAAACCCTCACGAGACAAAACTCGTCCTCTAGGGAAACCTAGAGGTTTAACGGCTTGTTGCACATGCTCAGTGCAATCGCGTGACCTGCGAAAGTGGTCTAATAATTCTTAGTATAGTTTAGTTGTTTTGCTCGAGGACGAGCAATAGGTATGGGGTGTGATTGGTCGCTAATGTTGCATATTTAATATCATATGTCTATACTTATTATAGAATAAAAGCCTGCATTGTCCTAATTAATTGTTTAATTTATTTGCAGGCCCAATCTTTAAGGAGATGAAGAGAAATGAGCCCAAAGCCCACCAAAATTCTGAATTAAATCAGAATTAAATCGCACTCAGTAAATCAGGGCAAAATCAAGAGGTTGAAAACCGATTGAGAAGAATCCTCTCAGAATCGATCGGTTAAAGCTAAGAATCCAAGGCCATTTCGTCAGAATCCTGGACCCAAACGAAGAAACCAACTGAAGATAAATGCAGAAGGACATCCCAGATAGACCACCAACAGGGTGTGGCCATCTGGCCATACCCTGGCCGCGAAAACGCGGCCCAAGCCACGTTTTCGCGGCTTTGTTGGGGAGTTAGGGGGAGCGTTTGCTCCCCCGACCTCCCCGGGATCCTATAGATTGGGTTTTTGCCTATAAAAGGCCTGTACTTGCGCTGAAAATTGGACGACCATGCAGAGATAGGACTTAGCCAAGTTTTTCATTTCTTAGTTTAGGTTTTCTTTTCTTTTCATGTAAATTGTATGTAGGCTTAGGTTAGATGATGATTCATGTAAGTAAGAGAGAGAGGCTGATGTTGAGAGTGACACCGATGTACCTCCTCCTTTCTTCCATTGTTTCAGTAAGTAATAAAGGTAATGCTTGTTTTTATGTTCTGCTTTACTTTACTTTTCTTTTGCTTTCTTCTTCCTCCTTCTACTTTACCTCGTTTGTTTTTGTTGAGTTTACAAGTGAATTCCAAAGCACAAGTATAACGATGTTATGTGAGTGCCAACGATAGTTCATGAAGACGTTCTCCTCCTCAAGACGTATCACTTCATGCGTGTGCGAGACTTGATGATATAATGCGAACGGGGACGAGCTCGGGCATATGATCTATGCGTTGAACGCCTCCTAAACAAAGGTAGAACATGCACAGGTTTCCAAGTAAGTCATCAATCAAACTAGGTAAGTATTTCTTCACTCTCCTTTCTTTCTTTTCTTTTATTTCTTTAGTATAGATCACCACTTCTTCCAACTCTTTCTTTTCGACTCATTTGTACATAGTCGCTTTCTTTCCCTTCTTTGCAAATAGTCTTTTCTTTCCACCTTCTTCATCTCTCATTTTCTTCTAACTTTAACATAACTCTTTTTCTCTTTTCTTTTTAGAAACAAAAAGAAGAACTTTCGTTTTGTTTTCTTAACGATTTCAATAAAGAACGTAAACGCTTCTATCGCAAAACCCTCCTTGTGGATCACGACCCGCATAGCCACTTGCTATAGCGGTAATAATTGAGCACTTGCACATCCTAATCTTAAGTTATAAAAATTCCGTATTTTTTGTGCAGGTTTAGCCTCAATCAACGACCCTAAAAATGGAAATGTATTCAGGGTAAATGTCAACATCTGAAACCATTTTTGGAATTAGTACCAAAAGCAAACGCAGCCATGGGTCTTTTTGACCCAATGTATCGGTAACTCTACCTCTTTGCCAGTTCATTTCATGCATTTATACATACATGCATACATTGGGGCAATGCATGAGATAAGTGTGGGGAAGGGTACTAACCTTCTAATCAAAAAATATATATATATAAAATAATTTTTTTAAAAAGAAATAATAAATATAAAATTAAAAATAATATATATATATATTATATATATATAGTTGACATAGAAGACAACATTTTGACTTATCTTTTGATAGAAATCCAAGTTAATCTTAAGAATTAGGAAAATCATGATTAGGATTTCTAAAAACTTGGTCAAAATAAAATAAATTGTTGGATTTTTTTAGGTATAGGAGGAAAAATTGAATAATTAATTAGTTTTGATTTTTACCTTAATGAAATATGCATTCCTAATACACTTCCACATCTAGGATTCTAAGACAAAGACTCTTGTGCCTTATAAAGAATGAAATAAAAAAATATACTACAGTTCACTAATTAAGCTAGATACATGTGCCTCAAGAAGCATAAATATTCACGTCTAAATGTGATTTTATAAATTAAGACCTTAGTTTTATGCCTAGTTCACTTGAGTCCTTAAGTTCGTGGGGTGTTTTCTCACCCGGTGCCCTAAAATCGATCGGTTTAGGAGCAACCGACCTTAGGCTCGCTACATGGGTGAATTAGAAAGCCTAAAAAAATCAAGAAATATTATCTATATATGTACTAACACATCTAATAGTCAATTAGTCAGGTATGAGGGCCTTAAGAAGTCTTGATACTTACACAAAAGAAAATTAGATGAGTTATACATATTTAAAAAAAGGGGGAGAAAATAATAATAAAGAGGCATGAGAGTCCAAGTTAAAGAATACCTAGTAAAGATTCACAAGAATGCATTTGACTTAGGGTAACGAAAGAGACTATAAAAAATTCAATTTTAATCCTCAGCTAAAATTAATAACAAATTATTGTATAAAGACTATGTTCAAGAATAAATAAAAATGATAATCCTAAAACTTATAGATTACTTAGTTTCTTTATATGTATTTCAAATATTTCTTTCCTTTTTCAAAATAAAATAAATAAATAAATAATAAATAAATAAATTAAATTAAATCTCTAACATTTTTCTTTTATGGATTTTGTGGGTGTAATCCGCTGAAAAACCCTCACGAGACAACACTCATCCTCTAGGGGTAACCTAGAGGTTTAACGGCTTGTTGCACGTGCTAAGTGCAACCGTGATTCCTACGAAAGTGAGTTAGGATAGGTTAGTTTTTATTTTATTTTCTTTTTTCTTTTTAATTTTTACTCGAGGACGAGGAAAAAGATAAGTGTGGGGGTGTGATAGGTAGTAAAAAGTGCATATTTATCATCACATTTACTATCATATTTTCCTATTTATTCTTTTATTAACTGCTATAATATTTTATTGTTTAATGTATGCAGGTCTTGAGTAATTAAAAAAATAAAGAAATAAAGCACAAGTGAAGCCCAAAAGCCCAAGAATCCCACAAGCCCACATGCAAAATTAATTGTAGTAATTTAAAAGTTTCTACCTTATCTAACCTAATCTAAACTTAGATTTTATAATCTAAGGGAGGAGAGGAAGGATAAAATAGAACTCCTAATTGCTAAAAGGAGGAGGAAAAGGATAAGATGGACTTCTCCTTAAACCTAGTTCTTGCAAAACAAGATAAAGATAAAAGCTTAAAGATAAAGAACAAATCCTTTATAAATTCGGATTTGTGATAACTTGCTTCCCAAGTTATCTCGAGTTCTCAAGATAGAAGGTGTGAATACAAAATCCAGAAGGAGGAGCCAAGATGAACAGACCAGAAGAGGCCACGCAAGAAAGCGCTATGTTTCCGCCATTTGGATGAAGTTGGTTACGGGTTTTCGTGGAAGAGTTGTACTGGGACTCTACTTCCTATATCTCCTATAAATACCCCTGCAGAGCAACAGAGAGGGGGATCCAGAGACTGAAGCTTAGGGTTTTTCTTTAGATTTTTCCTCTTTCAAAATTTCTTGTATTTTCGTTTTTGTTATTTGAAGAAGAATATTTTGAAGAAGGAGAAGAGCTTTGTAATTGGTCAGTGACATCCAATAAAAGGTTATTCATTCTTCTTTGCAATTCAATTCAGTTTTTCTGCTTAGATTAATTATTTTTTTCTTCTCTTTCGTTTTCATGCAATTTTTCTTATTCAACATAAAAATTGAAAATAAAATAAAAAAATGAATAACTAAATTAAACTTATAGTTTGCTAATCTCTCTATCAATCCTAGTTTAGTTTAAAAGGTGAATTGATTGATATCTATTATTGTTAGAAACCCTAAGATTAAAATGGTCTTCTTGAAGATGAATCGATGATTAGGTTTACTTCAATTCAGGTTGCACTTGTTAAATGATTCTTCATAGTTCATGCTTAAAATCCTTGATAGCATAATTTTAAGTAAAAAACTTCTCTTATATTATGCTTTGAAATTAGGATGAACGAATGTTTAATCTTTATTAGTGCACACTAGTTAGGCTTCCAACATTATTATTCATCTTAATTGATTATCAATTAATAACCTAGGATGGATGCTTATTCATTCAATATGATATTCACTCTTTGAGACTAACACCATGGGTAGTAAACTATACTTCTTAAACTTGATCAAATCTAATTAATCTCTTTTTTCTTTTCAAGCAAATTACAGAGAAAATCGTTCCGAAATGCTTCCATCGCATCCTTCCTGTGGATCGACCCGTCTAGCCTTTGCTACGTGGTTACATTGAAATGAGACTAAGATTTTCTAAACTATTTACAATATAATATCCGGTTTCAATCAAGTGGCACATTTATCTTTACTTGGTTGAAGATCTTAATTATCTTATCCATGTGTGGATTCTACTTGTTGTTTTTAAGCCTATTGGAATTGGTACTATAGGCTTGTGCACCTGGCTGGTTGACTTATCCGTTTCAGATTTCTCAGATTGGGAAGGATTGGGACTAGCTGAGGTGGATGCTGAGTGTGGTTGTGCTGAAAGGGATTGGATGATGTTGACACTTGATTATCAATTTTCTTTCCCAACCTCAATGTATGAACAAAATTACATTGATTCAATTATTGATCCTCAGCTAAATGAGCTTGTTGAGAATTTCTAGGATTCATACTGGCTGACTAGGCAAGGTACCCTCTTGCCTCTCATTCTGTGGATTGGCTAATTGGATCATTTGAACCATATCCTCTGTATCGTTTGCATGAGAGAATCTTGGTTCTTCATATACCTTTCCATGTTTCTCTCAAAATCAGTCATTCTCCTTTCAAGTTGAGGATTCTAGAAGGAAGATGGTGAGCTTAGTTGGGAAAATTTTGTTGATAATTTGAAAAATTGTTCGGAGAATTGTGATGGTAATTTGGAAAGTTGGGTTAATGATTAGAAGAATTATTAAAAAAATGGAAGTGGCTCGAATGGTTTGACCGTGAGTGGTCATTATTGTTTTGGCTCCATGAGAAATTCGGGTGATTTCTTCAGATAGGATTGTACGTTTGTACGTAAGGATTATTGTTCGGCCTTGAAAAGACCGCATTCATCAGTTCAGAAAATTGTTGCTGAGATTGAAACACAAGGCACTCCTCAAACATATGATTCTTGGCTTGACAGTAAATGCAGCCCGGAGTTGGAAATTGGTTTGGGCTGACTTGATTGACTGGACTTGGTTCCTTAGTTTCTAAAGCTTCCAGTCTTCTCACTAGGTTTGCTATTCTAGCCTCAGTAACTATGGATGATTCAATTGAATTGAGACCTCCTTTTGAAGAGATGGAGTTTGAATTTTTAGAGTTTTCAGTAGTTGGTTCCCATTAGATGGTCTTTTCAGCTAGATTCTCATATAATTCCCATCCTTCATTCTTATTCTTTTACAAAAATTCCCTTGGCACAGTTTCTAAGAGTGTTTTAGTTGAGTAGTCTAAACCGTCATAAAGAATTTGGTATTGTCGCCATTTCTCTATTCCATGATGAGGACATTGGACAAGGAGGACTTGAAGCATTCAAAGTACCTCCAAAACTGTTCACTAGGTTCTTACTTGAACTGCATGTTCTTCCTAATAAGAGCGGTCTTATAAATTGGATAGAATTTCTTCAAGAAGACTTTGATGAAACAATCCTATGATGTGATAGAGCTGGCCGCTAAGCTGTAAAGTTATTTCTTGGCTAAGTTCTTAAGAGCAAATGAGACAAATTTCAACCTAATAGCATCATCTATAAGGTATTAGATTTTCATCATTAAGCATACTTCCTTAAATTCTCATATGAAGAAATAAGCATCTTCGGACTCTAAGCCATGGAACTTAGGGAGTGTGTTGATGAACTGAGGTTTGAGTTAAAAATTATGTTCACCAACCGATGGAAGTTGGATGCAAGATGAAAGTGTGGTTCTAATAGGATAAAACCTATCCTGCAAAGATGTCAGTTGAGCCATAATCGGATTTGGTCTTGGTTCAAACTTGGGCAGTGATGTGTTTCTAGTTAACCTAGATGAATTAGTGTCTCTTGACCACACTTGCATACACAAACACGATCACAAACAAATTCACCAAAAGTCAACGAAAAATAAACAACCAAACCTAGTCTAAGGTAACCTTGCCCCAGATAACTCCTAACTGGTTGATTGTCTACAAGAGGTATAATGCAGAATTTGACCACAAGCTAATCAGTTAGGTCAGGGCAAGACTAGTGGGAGGTATCCACGCAAAAGCGACAATTCTAATTAATCCAAACCACCAACCTTCGGGGTTTCATCCATCAATCCTTGTCCTCAGACAGTGAGTTGGTTTTCTAACACCTTTCCCTTTAGGATAATCTCCTAATGAGTTTGAGATGTCCCTAAGGCCAACATCTATAAGATTTTAAATTAGGCTTATGTTGTGCGTGCTTGGAGATGATTTGTGAGGCTAAGGAAGGGTAATGACTTCCCCACCTTATCTTGATTTGGGTTTGCCCTTAAGATTGGTTGTGCAAAGTGTGCAAGATATAGAAAAGTAACATTTAACAAGCAAATAATCACCAAAAATGTTTCCTAAACTATATGCTATGCATATATACCTTGTCTCTAGCTATCTTCTACAGTAATTGTAAAAGAAACATAATTAGACAAATGCCTAGAATGCAAGTCTAAACGTTTTTTAAGCAATTAACAATCGATCAGATTACTGTTAGATTAAAATAGGGAGCATGAATATCAGATATAGCAGAAATAATGCACAAAAACTATATTTTTGCAAAGCAATATGTCCTACAAAAAAGAGTTTTTAGTAGTCCAAAAAAATTTTAAGCTTTTGCGCTGCAATTTCTTGAAATTCTGTTTCCTGCTTTCTAGAGTAGGGGCACAGAATAGCAAATCTTCTCCTGCAAAGCTTGAGTCCTAAATCTGACTTCTTGATGGCCCTGAAACAAGACACCAAACTTGTTAGAAAATAATTGCACCGTTCCCTCCCCGGCAACGGCACCAAGATTTGATTGAAAGTAAATGTAGTGAGAGTTACCATCTAGCTTTGGGCTAACGGGTCGTGTCCACGAAGAGGATTGCGATGGAAGCTCTTTAATGAATTGTTTAAAGAACAAAGAATGGTGTAGGTGTTTTTTTAATGTTGAAAAGGAGAATGGAGAGTAAGGAAGTGATTAAAAGAAAATTTGAAAACTTAGGAAGGCTTTGGAAAGATGATCTTTAAAAGGCTTGAAAATTGATTTGTGTTTTAATATATGAAAAGGATCTAGGCTCACTATCTTACTACTCAACTATATGTTCTCTTGAAATTTTCAGTGTCTCAACTTTATCATAGGCAAACACTTAAACTTGAGTTTCGAAAGTATTAAGCAAAGCAAATAAGATTGTTTGGAAAAATTGACTCTTTTTCTTAAGAAATCATCTTGGACTGAATATTAAATCATCAAGTGATCTTTCAAGTATGAAATAAAAATAAGTTCAAGTGATGTTTTAGAAAATAAAAGTTTAGAAATCTAAACCCAACCTCATTTGCCTTGAAGAACACTTCCAAAGAAGCAAGGCTTAGATTAAGGCATACATATGATTCTGTTGGGTTCTTTACATCAAAACCATTCAAAACAAGAGGAATCGAAGAGAGATGATAGTGAACCCAGATATATGAATTTAGTTACTCATGATTAAAGTAAAACAAGACATGTAAATAAAATAACACATACTCGTGAATTGGAGAAGAAGAGAAGCCTTGAACCTTTATTGATGTCACTTCAACTTCACATTACAATCACTTTTTTCCTCTCTCTCTCACTTGTATCTGGACTAAACTATGAATTAAAAACACAGATACAACTTCTCAACACTATCTAACAAAGAACCTAAATTCTAAAAATAAAGAGAAAAACTTAAACTAATTTCCAATCCCTTCTTCTATTTCGAATGCAGTATTTATAGTGAAAAACTAAACGGAGGAGAGCGTACGAAGATAGGGGAGCAAACGCTCCCCAATTGACTCAACAAAGCCGCGAAAATGCGGCTTTGGCCGCACTTTCGCGGTCTGAGTGTGGCCAGATGGCCATACCCAGGGGTACAACTCCTGGTTTAGCGATTTGCTTTTATCTCTTGCTGGATTTTCTATTTCAGCTCCTGCATTTGACAAAACCTCCTTTGATCTTTGGTTTTAACTAATTGATTTGTAAAGATTTGTTCTAACCGATTGTTAACTCGCCTTGATTTGTCCTGATTTTCTGATTTCGAATTAATCTGAATTAAATCAGAATTTGGTTGGTCTTTTGGGCTTATTTCTCTTCCCTCTTCTTTAGCAATGGGCCTGCACATTATTAAATAAAAATAAGACTTATTAATAGGATTTATTAAATAATAAACATGGTAATGTAATAATATATATGCAATATATATGACCGATCAATCGACACAAGGACTTACACGGTTTACTCTAAACTCTTGCTCCACTCTTTTACTTTGCTTTTCTCTTTCTGAATAGCGAGCTATATTTCAATGACATATATGATAAGTATAACCCAGTGACTCGTCTACCTCCTAGCACTGAGGAAGAAATTGCATAAAGAATCAGTGCTTCCACCAGCTCATACACCACTGAGTCCAATGAGGATTCTTTCAAACTGGACACGGACTTTGAAAATTTCCATCATCAAGTCAAGATCCCAATATCTGACCGAGCTCTGCTGGTGGGCTTCCTTATACTGTGGCTGAAACGATGCACGGTACTGATGCTACCACACGAGGTGATCGTCACCGATATGGTGTACCCAACGGTTCTGTTGGTGCACGGAAAGTCAATTCTCTTCTTCTGGCGATGGTGGCGGTATCCAGAGCGGCCTACGGGCATTATCTAAAAGCCTGTATCAAGTGAAGACCATCATAGACTCCTAAGGCAGGCCAGTCGTAGACTCAGAAAGGAGGCCAGAAGTGAAGACTCCCAATCCTAGAGTCGAGCTCCCTTACACATACCTGATGGCCCGGTATGTTATGCACGGTCCGTCACTGATGACAGCAGTGTCTCCTTCAGAGGCTTCTTCCCTTTCGTGCAGTGGCTGAAAAGCTTGAATTGGTCGCAGTACTACATGTTTTATGTTTAGAAGGCTATTCTGAGCAGCTTGAGCTATCAACTCGACCGATGCTTCCCCGAGATCCCTAATGCGTCATACGGGGACAAATTTATTGACCATGTAGGCCCGTACGAGCTCATACGGCTACTTTCTAGAGTCTAGTGGCTCATCAATATCCAGCCTGGATACTTGATCTTCAGGCAAGGTGATTCCTGCACAATCGAGCCTTAATGCCTAGCCATTTTGCCAGCCAGTTCGGTTACGATCAATTATATATCGGAAACCCCAACATTGGCCTTAGCTTCAGCGGCAACTTGTTTGAAGGCACTCGAGCATGGTACTACAGTATCTTTAGCCTCCCTCACAAGACGCTCAATTGTTATATGAGTCTCAGTTTTTGCACATGGTACTCCATTGCCAATAGGGTACCCGGCTTCAGAATGAATACTTCTTGTATTAAGAGTATTAAAGCATCATATAAAGTCAAGTCGGGTTCCAAGAGACATATGTAGGGGATGAGCGAGCATATGGAAGCTGAGAGGGAGGCTAAAAATGAGGCTAGCAGAACAGAGGCAGCTCCAGGGTCAGAGTCTGGCAACCCACT